>VWYK01105741.1:18283-37368 GCA_013399775.1 Semnornis frantzii | reverse complement strand
GTGCCTCTTCCTTAAAAAAGCAGTGGTTTCCATCTAAGGTTTGGTGCCAACACACTAGGCCTGGTGCTGCATTTTTCAGTACTGTAGGCAGTACCAGTAAAATCAGTTCTTGTTATCCCATCACTTGTGTTCCTAGCTACCTGTCAGTAGGACACTGGCTATGTTGAATAAGAAATTCATTCAGTGCTTGCACTGGAAAGGAGTGACTTTTAAAAAGTGTGTGATTGACTACCTGATTTTTGTAGTTCTCCACTCATTCAAGAGGAAAACAGTGCTGTGCCATTTCAGACAACTGGGAGCTATGTTAGCAATCTGCAGTGCAGGCATAGTCAGAGGTTTTGCACAACTACTAGAGGCCATGGAGCTTTGATAATTATTTCCACTTTTCACCTGCTCTACCAGAGTGGTTGAAAGTGATTAATTCCATGCTTATAACTGAACTCCCGAAGCCTCTGATTGTACACACTGCAGCTCAAACACAGCAGCTCATTCATACACTCTAGAGGGCTTTGGGGAATAAGAACAGCAGTGCCACATGAACATGAAGTTTACATCTGCAAATCAGCTGGTGGCATTAACATACTTGAAGATGGCTGCGCATCAAGAGAAGCGTGGCCAGCAGGGTAAGGGAGGAGATTCTCCCTCTTTGCTCTTGTGAGACCCCATCTGGAGTACTGGCTTACAAACATCAGAGAAATGGAAACATATTTAGAGAAATGTTTAAGACTTCTCTGTAAAAACTGGAGAAACATGGACTTGATGGGTGGAGCACTGCTGGGTAAGGAATTGGCTGGATGGTGGCACACAGAGAGTGGTGATCAAGGGCACAATGTCCACCTGGAGACCAGTGCCAAGTGGCTCCCTCAGGGGTCAGTGCTGGCACCAGTGCTGTTTGACATCTTTGTCAGTGCCATGGACAGAGGAATCAGTGCAGCCTCAGCAAGTGTGCAGATGGCACCAAGCTGTGTGGCACAGTCGACTTGCTAGAGGGCAGGGATCCATGCAGAGGGAGCTGGACAGGCCACAGAAGTGTGCCCAGGCCAACCTCATGATATTCAACAAGGCCAAGTGTAAGGTCCTGCAGCTGGGTAGGCACAATGCCAAGCACAGCTGCAGGCTGGGTGGTGAATAGCTGAGAGCAGCCCTGAGGAACAGGCCCTGGGGGTGTGGGGTGATGAAAAGCTCAAGATGAGGCTGCTGTGTGAGTGCAGCCCAGACAGCAACTGTGTGCTGGGCTGCAGCAAGAGCAGTGTGGGCAGCAGGGCAAGGGAGGGGATTCTGCCCCTTGGCTCTGCTCTCCTCAGACCCCAGCTGCAGTCCTGTGTGCAGTTCTGGAGCCCCCAGCACAGGAAGGACATGGAAGTGTTGGAGCCAGTGCAGAGGAGGCCACCAAGATGCTGAGAGGGCTGCAGCAGCTCTGCTGTGAGGACAGGCTGAGAGAGTTGGGGCTCTGCAGCCTGCAGAGGAGAAGGCTTCCAGGAGAGCTTGGAGTGGCCTTGCAGGATCTGAAGGGGGCTGCAGGAAGGCTGGGGAGGGACTATTGACAAGGTCTGGGAATGGCAGGACAAGGGGAATGGGTTTGAAGTGTCAGAGGGGAGATTGAAAGTGGATGTTAGGAGGAAGTTGTTTGCAGTGAGGGTGGTGAGACACTGGCACAGGTTGCCCAGGGAGGTTGTGGCTGCTCCCTCCCTGGAGGTGTTCAAGGCCAGGTTGGATGAGGCCTTGAGTGACCTGTGATAGTGGGAGGTGTCCCTGCCTATGGCAGGGGGGTGGAACTGGATGATCCTTGAGGTCCCTTCCAACCTTACCATTCTATGATTCTATAATATAATATATCCCACAAAATGTACAGGATAACAGTGTTATCCCATCTCCAGTGCTGGCAGGACCATTACACATATGTATTTTGGTTTATTTAATTTCCAAAAGCCTCCCACTTTTCATATCAGGGAGGAAATTTCATTAAATCACAGTCTTCACATGCCAACCACAAGTACCAGCTAGCTTCTCTTTCCCCTGATATGCATTGTATGCATAATATTAAATCCTTACAGATACTGAGAGATTCAGGGTGTGCTCCTGGAAGGTGCTACACATCTTCATTGCTATGCAGGTCAAGTAAGTCCCAACCATCTATCAAATGCAGTGCTGAAGCACTGCTTTTACTGCCTTTATTTTTTTAAATTAAGTTGTACAGGACTTCAAGTAGTCAGATCGACTCCGCAGCTTATTGGCAGTTTATCTGAATTACAGACTAACCACACTGCAGGTGGAGACACATCATGTGGCTCTGTACAGAACCCACTCAGTGCTTGTTTATTACCCCAGGGACAGCCCTGAATGAGTGTACCTGTATTGCTCCACACTACAGCCTTGAAGCAGTGCTTTAGGGTGGAAGCAGTCCAGGTAGTAAACACTTCTGCTCTGCCAGATTGCAATGAGCACCCTGAAGAACCATGGAGCTGTCTTTGCTCAAAACTCAGGTACAGTGACTCAAATCCTAAAGTTCTGAACACCCACTAAGCTCTTAACCAGAAAGTCTCAGTGTTAGAACTACAAATGCAGGTAGACCCATTAATGTAATACTTTATCATAGATCATATTAACTGGCAATGGATACACAGTTGCCTGTGACAGACCTAACAGAAATCACAGAATCACAGAAACATCCAGGTTGGAAAAGACCCTCAGGATCACCAAATCCAACCTATAACCCTACAAGTTATCATATCCCCAAGCACCACATCCAAACAACGCTTAAACACACCCAGGGCTGGTGACTGAACCACCTCCTTGGGCAGCTCATTCCAGTGCCTGACCACTCTCTCCATGAAATTTTTTTCCTAATGTGAATGCATTTTCCTATGTTGATTTATTGAAGGATACAACTAAAGTGGCCAGATGACAAATTCCTGTCACTGAGAGTGCAGCAGACAAGAAGGTTCTTAGCTGCTGAACGCTCGTCTCAGCTTCTTCGGCCTTGAGTTCATGCCTGGACACATCGGTTTGTGCCATGAGATCCTTGTTTAGCTTTTCCATGACTCTGCATATCTCACAATTATCATGAGTCTGATTTCAGAGCTTCTGTTGAGTGTCAGCATCACGAATAGCTGACTCAGTAGGTGTGTCATTCTATGTAACTGCTGTGCATGCAAATACATACTGAGGCACAGTTTGCAATTATGGAATTACTCTTCCTCTAGACAACAGAAAGACCAAGGCTTAAAAACAGAAAGGGTTCTTTTTCTTTTTTTAATTAAAAAGGGTTCACTGGGAGTTCATATGCCACTTTCCTCACCAAATTCAACTTGAATTTCCTGAAAAATAAAAATTAGAGTAGACTTAAGAGTGAATAAAGTTAATACAAGAGTTCATATGTATTACCTGTACTAGTGGGAGGTGTACCTGCCTATGGCAGGGGGTTGGAACTAGGTGATCCTTGAGGTCTCTTCCAACCTTACCATTCTATTAGATATCTAAATTCCTATTGAAGATAATATTTTTTCTGCTGCTCAAAAATTAACAATTATTTTTATGAATTATGAGAAGTGTGTATGGGAGTTTTTCTTCCATGAAAACTCATTTTTAAGAAGGAAATCATACGACAAAACAAGACAGGAACAATGAAGCAACATGTCTGTCATTAGCATAACAAGAAGGTAAGTATCTTAAGTACAAACTCAAAAAACAAACTTAAGTACACTGCAAGGAGGACATTTCTCTGAACTCTCTCAAGCTTAAAGCAACCACTTTCAAGTCTGAAATAGTTCTGCATAGCAAAAGGACTATTATATTGCCCATTACTCTATCATCCCTTAGTGCCATTGTGCCTCCGTAGCAGAGATGGGACAAACTGAAAGCTTATCACCGCACAGCTCCACAAGCTGCCCGGATTTCATGTGCTCTCTCCCAGCTCTTGCTGTATGTCGGCACGCTGGGAGCTCCCGAGGGAGGGGACGCCCCACGGCACGCTGGCTCAGTGGTCCCGCAGTGTCCCGTGTCCAGACTGCTCCCCAGGGCCGGGTCGCCTGATCTTCCCGGTGGCTGACTCGTTTCAGGGACTACTGAAAATAACTCCATCCTGTCCAGATGACCAGCGCTGCGCTTCAGGCTCCTCGCACGGGGAGCTGGTGGCAGCGCAAGCCCCGTGCCGAGCACCCCAGCGCCCAGCCCGCCGCTGCTGCCCGGGCTGCTGTTCGCCACCCGCCCGCCGGCGGCAAAGCCTGCACCCCCCTGGCAGTCCTCCAGCCCTTCCTCCGCTCGGACATTTAAGGCCCGATCCAGAGGGCGCCGGGCGGGAGCGCCTTCTGGATCAACAACAGACTCGCCGCAGCGGCGGCCCCACAGGAGCCCGGACAGCGCTGCTGGAGACAACCCCACCGCCCCCAACCCCACCTGTTACCCGCCCGTGCCCGAGAGGTCCTTCCCCGCCCGGCGCGGGCGGCACAGTGGCGGGAGCGGGGAGTGGGGGGAGGGGGAGGGCCGCCGGCGACCGCGCGCAGAAAAGGGAGCGAAGCTGCCCCGCGCGGGCGGGAGTTCAGTCCCGCGCCCAGATGCCGCGCGCTGCCTGCCCGCGCGCTGATTGGTTGGCCGCGCCGCCGGGGCTCCCCGGCGGGCCGCTCCTGATTGGCCGGATTGTAAAGCGATGTCCGAGGGTGCCTGGCGGGAGCCGCAGAGCTCCGCGCCCGCCGGGCCGCCCAGGTGAGGCTGCCGCATCACCCGCCGCGGGGCTCCGGGAGGCTGTCCCCCCTCCTCGGGAGCGAAGGCCCGAGCCGCTGCTTCTGCGGCCCGCTGCCCTGGGGTGAGAGCGGCTCCTCTTAAGTGCCGGGCTAAAAGTGCCTGTTTGCTTTGCAGATGGAGGTGAGCGTCCTGTCGCTGCGGGACCTGGCGAGCGGCCGTCTGGGGCGGCGGGGCCGCGCCGAGGCGGCCCAGAAGGTGAGCGGGCGCGGGAGGCGAGCGGGGAGGTTCGATCTGTATGTGTCCAGCAGCGTAGAATCCCCTCGCACGCTACTTCTCCTGTGCCACTGCAGAGCACGGCGGCGGCTCGGGCGTAGCGCGAAGCTCCGGCGGGCGCCGGAACTTAAGGGAGTTTGGCCACTCTGCCGCCCGAGGCGCGTTGTGGCCGCGGTACCCCAGCGTGCTGCGTGCACAGAGCCCCGGCCCGGGCGGCCTGGAGGTCGGTCAGGCCTGTGCTGCCGACAGCTTTCCCATTACCTCCCGCTGGTGACATTTGGAGTCCTGCCTTTTGGAGCAGCACAGCTGATCCACCCTGCCGTGTCGGTCTGTACATCTCACAGATGTACATGTGCATCTTACCTCTTGGCACTCAGAGCACAGAGGTGTCCAACGCTACTATTGAGATAAGAGACGATCCAGTGCAATAGCCATGAGCCACTGCACTGTTGTCAGCGAGCAAAGTGAATGCACACTGGCTGTATTTCCAGGAAAGCTTCTGGCTTTCACTTAGGGGAAACTCACATGGCAGTTCGAGCATCCCAGGAGGACTGACAGGTCATGGGAATGGTGTAGTGCCGTTCCTTAGCAGCAGTTTGAGCATGAGGATACATATGTCCACTCTGCTTGCCATCTGGCCAGGAGAAGTATTCTTGTAGTCATACAGTGGTGTTACCAGGTAAGCAGTGGCACACAGCAAGGAATGAGCTCATAGATCCTCTCTTCCCTCAGCAGCTAGGAGACGGGATGTCTAACTTAGGGCATGCCTTGCTTAGTAATGTCTTCTGAAATAGACCAAATTTATGACCTGTTCTCCATGCTCAGTCCTCCCAAGATCACAGAGTTCTTGTCAGATTCAGCTCCTATAATCTCAGATAGTTATTTCAATTCCTGCTGATGTACTAGGTTCATTAAGCCAGCTCTTGTCCTTGCTTTTGTAAGCCATCACTGTTCAAATCAAAGTCAAATCTCATACTTCTACCAACTGCCCTTGCAGTTCTATGGACACAGCCAGGAGTTCGTTGAGCAGCTCCTGGGGGAAAAGAAAGTGTAGGGGGAAGATGGAAAAGCAAAGATCAGAAATGTTGGTAGTAAACATGGTCTTACTGCTTTTTTTGTTGTGGTATTTGTACAAACAGAAAAAACTTGAAGTGGTAGAACACCAAGTTGGTTCAGCTGTCCTCACTGCGGTTCCATTAGCACTAGCCCTAGTGAACAGGAACTTGAGGGGGAAGGTGGACTTTCTCCATGACAAAGTGTTGATTCACTGCCAAATGTGAAATTGCAAGAATACATTGTGTGCCAACACTACGTGAACAGATATTTAAAGAAGTACCATGACCTCGAAATTGAC
This sequence comes from Semnornis frantzii, assembly GCA_013399775.1. Classification (NCBI taxonomy): domain Eukaryota; kingdom Metazoa; phylum Chordata; class Aves; order Piciformes; family Ramphastidae; genus Semnornis; species Semnornis frantzii. The sequence continues at coordinate 31,061 of VWYK01105741.1, read as the reverse complement.
CTCCATTTATCATAGTGTAGTGAGTTAAAACTGACTAACTTGTGATTGTTAAAAGGAGATACACTTATTACACCCATTTAGGCAATCCATAGGTGGATGTATGCAGGAGTGTTCACCATGAGTGCACAGTGCTTTTGATGTGCCAGATTTGTTTCCGCTTTGAACTGCTTCAGTTGTTACTAGAATTCCTTTCTGCTTTCTACTTAGGCTGTATAAAGTAGGATGATTTTTGGAATCACCTATTTAAGTATCTGTATCAGCTTAGTGGTAGCTGAGTTGCTCCAAATAAAACAGTCAGCCTAACTCGGCAAAGTTGTTAGAGCAAACCAATAGTAACTTCACATTTTCTTTCCATTTCAGCATTAGACCTCCTGCAGCACACACACCACCCCACCACCACCCCCCCACACTATAGTAACAATGTCCAGCCTCAAAGTTGTTGTGGAAGATTTTGAAAACAAAATAAATGGTGATTATAGTCTGAGCAAGAAACCTGCACAGTTTGAGACCAACTTCAAAAAAGCCACAGCTAGACTGAAGAGCAAACAACTTCAAGTCTGATTTATAGATTTTAGGAGCAGTTTTCTGTTCTAAAGGCTTCACTCCCGATTTCAGGAGGTCATACATTCTGCTAGCTTTCTAATAATCTGTTTGCTTTGCTTTTTCTCACTCAAGGTGAGTGAGATGCAGTCATTTCAGAGGCCTAAATCTCAAAACCACTGAGTAACGTTAGCTAGAGTTCCAAATAAGTGTCCTGTTCGTAGGGTGTTCAGGTGAATTACATGATAGCTGGACTACAGACCATTGATTTCACTAGACAGAAAGCAACAGTACAACTTTGTGCATGGGCATTTCTGGAAGTTCTGCTCTCTGCCAGGTTTAGGATACCTGAACCTCAATTTTTTTATACCCTGCAAAAGAAAGGCAGTATGGCTACTTCAGTCTGTTAGTCTTCATGAGATATTTGCAGTAAATGCTAGAGTGGTGTTTCCTGTGTCTCAAAAATGGATCTCTCAGCTCAGGGATATGACTGATATTTTCTTCAGTCCTTTGAAATAAGTTGATCTGTGTTGATAATTTTTGTAGTAAGTGGAAGGGGTAAAACTGGACCTGGAGAACAAGTATGCAGAACACTTTGACTACAGCCTGGGACTGGAGGGAGTGGAGCTTCACTCCAAGAATAATAAAAATCAACTGCTGAATTAGACTTCTTTCTAGCATCTCTTAGGTGTAGTCAAGGAGTACAGTAAGAGATGTTCTCTTTGTTGTATTGAGCAGCAGATAGTGCAGATGCTAAGTTTGTCCACTTTGATGTTTTATGACAATTCTGAGCTGCGTCCTTAGAATGGCTTTTGATTGGGGACTTCTCGAGCAGGACACCATGTTTTCATGCTCAGTGTAGTGTGACCAATGTGTTATTTCAATTTCAACCCAATTGGGTGATTTATGTTTGTGGGCAATGCTGTTGTAATAACAGTAAGGATTTAAAAGCCTGCAAGGCCACAAGTTTGACTGCTTGACATCAGGTTCTGTAATTCAGGGCAATATCCCATACACACTGCCTCTAGTACAATAGTGTGCAGAACATTTCACTGCTTCCAATAAAGGCAGAAGAACTGTGCTAAATATGAGTCACTAAGTTACCTTTGTAAGAGCAATGAAATTGAATGTTGGATTATTTTCTTTCCTGTTGTGTCTAAAGAATTTTTTCTTTAATAGGAAAATATACTTGATCGATCCAGGATGGCTCCAAAGACTCCCATTAAGATTCAACCAGTTGATTTATCAAAGCAAAAAGGCTGCACCCCGGAAAGAAATCCAATTACACCTGTAAAGCTCATGGACAGACCTCAGCCTGATCCTTGGACCCCCACTGCTAACTTGAAGATGCTTGTTAGTGCTGCTAGTCCTGATATGAGGGACAGGGAAAAGAAGAAAGAGCTCTTCAGACCCATAGAGAACAGTGACCAGAGTGACACACCTGATTCATTACAGGTGAGACTCAGAACGTGCTTACCTTATATTCAGTTAAGACTCAGACCTTCCTCAAGTTGTGCTTCAGTTTTCTTCTAGCTGGTCCTTTTGGACAGTTGCCTACCCAGCACTGGGACTTTGAAAAACTAGAACTGTCTTACTAGTAACCCCACAAGACCCTGAGTATTTCTTTAAAGGCCTTTGAAGGAAGTAAAGCTTAAAGGTCATTTCACAGAATCATTGGGGCTGGAATAGACCTCTGACATCATCAAGTCGAGCCTGTGACCTAACACCACCACATCAACTAGACTGACACTATTTTCTGAAGTGCATTAGAAACAAAATTGCCAGATCAATTTTAAACAGGCAGCATTTTCAAAAGCAGCTTGACAGTGGGAGGGCAGATTTTTCAATATGCTTTTGAAATCTTACACCTTGTCCACAGAAGCTTTGCAGTGTGGTCAGCTGAAACCTTTCTCCCTTTTTCCACCCCAGCCCACAAAGCAGTAGTCAATAGTATGGTCAGTGGTTTGGAACTTTTTTACTTGCCAAGACTCAGGCAAGTATATAATATCCATCATTACAGTTTTCTTCCTTTAGAATTGTCTTTTGTTCCAACCACTTCCCTGCTGATTTCAGTCAGAGGAAGATATTTCTGGGGTCTTCCTACATTATTTAATAGGTGCGGATCACTCATACGAGTGTAAGTGGTACACCACCTACAGTGACAGTCTGAAGAACTCTGCAGTTTAAGTAGTCATAAAGGAATGATCAGTTCTCTAAAGACAATTCCTAACAGAGCTTCCAGTTAGTGAAAAATATTTGATGTTAAAGGCTGCTAACATCGCATAGCATTTTTGGGGTGGCAACTGTAAAAGAGTTCAAATATTTTCTAGTTAATAAAGCTTGTACTTAATTTTCTCCACAGAGGAAGCTAGCTTAGAAAAGGTATAAAAGTGTTACTGTGAGAATGCTGCTATTTCCATATAATAAAAAAAAAAAACCAAAATAATTGATTCAGAGCAGCAGCCTGCCACAAGGTCACTTAGTCACAGCCAGCAAAGGACAATTAAGATCTCCTAATCAAGGAAATGTGGGTTCCAACAGCTGCCACCACTCTCAGCTTTCTTTGCCAGAGGACAAGGGTTTTTTTGTCCCTTTTTTTTTGAGACACAGTGCAGAAAAATCCTGTCGTTCTTATTGTTATAATAAATGAACAAACCTCTCCATATAGTGTTGCCATCACACTTTTGTTGTTTGGTTGTTTCCTTTCTTCTCCCTGCAGGAGCAGAAAATCCTACAGAGTTCACCAAATTAAGAGCTTGGCTGAGTTTGAGGGTCAGAGACTGCCTGGTGCCTTTTGTAGTCTCTTACCCTCATGTCTCTTCCCTGCCCCCTGCCAACCCCCTGTTTCTTAAAGTTCTAGAGGCAATGTGAAGGGCAGCAAAAGCTCTCGAAAGAGGGACTCTGGCTTCTACAACTTCTGGATTATTAGTTCCAGAGGTGTTTGAGGGAGTATTGCTCCTCTTGAAAAGAAATATTCCTTCCAAGTAAGATCTTACCATCTGCTAGTCTTGGGTATTCAGTCTTGCTGCTGCTTCTATATGCATAACCGTTTTTTTTTTTCATTATTAGAAGGTCTCAAATATTGCTAACACCTGAAATATGCCTTGTCTGGCTATGCCTTGCTTTTAAAGCTCTGCACTAAAGGTTAACTTCTTTTTTAACAGTATGATATGATAGAAGACAGCATGGTTGATGAATTTGAAAAGCAGAGGCCCGGCAGAAAACAGAAAAGCTTAGGACTCTTGTGCCAAAAGTTTTTAGCTCGTTATCCAAGTTATCCATTGTCAACAGAAAAAACTACTATCTCTCTGGATGAAGTGGCTTCTGTTCTTGGTATGTATACCTGCAAAAGTGAGGTAACTCATCACCTGGAGTAACAGAACAGGAAAGCCTTCACAAGAGCAACCGTCTTAGAGAGTGCATTCAGGGTCTGCCTTTCCTTGTGTTTGGATGCTCTCCTAATCGTACCAATCAGGAGCTCACAATGCCTGATATTCCTGTGTGTCTTTTCTGCTTGGTATCATTCTGAAATCTGCTTTCTGACCATATTTGTTAGTAGACAGATCTTTCCTCAGCTGTGTACCAGCTCTGCTGCATTTTTAATTTTTCAATTTGCTGAACACTGAAGGAGTTACAAGTCGCAAACCCTCCGAGGGAGGATTTACAAATGATGAAGTCTGTCAAAATGGAATGCTTGGGGAAAGAATTGTAAATTATTGGATGAAGGAAAGCCTGGTTTACTGCCTGACTTCACCAACAATGTGCTGACATTGTATCTTTCAAGATCTCGTGGTTCATCAAAGTTATCTTAGCTTTAGATTTTGTCTTTTGAGGGAAGGTGGCCAGGAGATCTCCAAGAGCAGAAGGAGAAAATGTGTTGTATTGAGGTGGTGATAAGTGGCCTATTTTCTGGGCCTACTGTTAGGTCTGGTCATAGTTAAAATATGAATGAAATATCTGAGAAAAGTGATAAAACTTGGGAGAGAGAACTCAGCCAGGCCACACTAATAACACAGAAAGATCCAGGTCCTCGGAGAGGTTGTCCTTCAGCTAGGAAGGGCTTAAATAAATGTTGTATCAATATTTAGAACTCAGGTATTTAAAAGACAAAAAGTAGGAAATTTGAAAAGTGTCTATTTTGGGAAGAAAGGGAACAGAAGAGTGATGTCCTCTGTGACTGGTTAGAAAGTCATTGAAATATTTATTTGCCTTAGTAATAGGAAGTGGAAATGAGAGAGAATGCAGATGAAGTAAATAGTTAAATAATTTTTTTTAATTGGGTTTTAGATTTTGCAGTTACTCCTTTCTGCATTTGCATGAGATGCTCATACTCCAACCTTGTACACCTAAAATACAAACACAAGCAGTGCCCTATTTTCTGTTGGGAGAGATGTTACTTTGCTTTCCTAAATACTAGAAACTTTGTTTTAAAACTTCCCCTTGGAGGTTTTACCTCCAAGAAGTGGATGTGTTTGTTCCTCTCCTGCTGGGTTTCTCTGTTTTGTTGGTCTGCATGTGCTTACTTCAGGGACCACAAAATTTACTGCTGATACTGCTGCTCTACACCTAACAATTAAAGAGTTGTGCTACAGCTTTTGCTGCAAATGTTTGTTTGCTGAAAACCTATAGAAGTACCACAGAGGGGGGCATGCTGCCATGGTGCCTGACAGACACCAGGATATGTGTAGCACTTCTGTTTTTCCAGAGTATCTTTCGCTCTTGAGTTCTCCATATACTTGGAAATACTCAGAACTTGTTTACTGTAACACCTGTTGGAGGCTGCTAAGTATTACCCATATTCTAGAGATGCATCAAAGTCTTGTGAAGTCTTTCAGAAACTTTCCCCTTGGCTAGCACTTTTTCTGCTCAAACAGTGTTAACTGTTATGGGATTTCTGGTACAGATGATGCCACCAGTGTATAGTGCTCTGCCTCGTAACAGGTGTACTTCAGATGGTGCTGGGCAGAATTACCTGGGGCAGTGAGCTGAGCCACCAATGTGCTATTTGGTCCCCAAACCTGCACACACAAATCAGGCTGAACCCAAGTTGGACATGCTTCATGGATTTCATATTGGTGTAGACCCAGTCAGTGCTGAGGACTCATTCCTGCTGCATTTAGGAACAGTGAGTCTCATTCTCCATTGCTTTGCACCTTGTGAAGCCTTTGACACTCCTTTGCTTGGTACCTGCTTAGCAAGTAATTGTGCCATTGCAAGTGCAAGTGGAGGACTGCTGGTTCCCAGAGCAGTGGACTTCTATATCTATCCTGTGTCAGTGCCAGACTCAGGCTTTCCTGCCCTCTGTTTCACATGCCCTTGTCTACAGGTATATGTCTGAACTCTGAAGCCGTCTGACAAAAAAGGCCAAAGATCTCTTCGGTTTTTACGTCAGAGCAGTCTGAATAGGTATGAGTGGGGCTGGGCAGACTGCAATCAGTTGTCCTCAACACAGTGCAGATGTTTTGAGATGAAGCCATGGCTCAGCCAGCAATTCAGAAAACAAAGAGAATCACACCATGCAGCTGACCATACACAAGCCAGTTCTTAGTTGAGCAAGTATGGGCAGATCTAATGTAATGTGTCCAGCTGCACAGTGAAAAACGTGTGAAGACTATAGTGTTAAAGAACAGCCTGTTCTGTGTTCTGCTGAAGAGCACATTAAAACTAGATGAGCATTTGCTGTTTTTATTTCCCCCTCTTAAAACAGGAGTCGAGCGGAGACGAATTTATGATATAGTGAACGTTCTGGAGTCGCTGCACTTGGTGAGCCGCGTGGCCAAGAACCAGTACTGCTGGCATGGCAGGCACAACCTCAGCCAGACTCTCAAAGTGCTTCAGGATGCAGGAGAGCTGCAGTACGGGGAGCTAATGGCATTCTTGCAGCACAAGGAGCAGGACTTGGAGTACAAATGTCGAGAACAGAGGAAGGAAACCATTCCTGACTCTCAGGACAGTCCATTACTGGACTTTTCAGAGCCCGACTGCGCCTCCGGTAAGCTAACCCGTGTGTCTAATGTGATACACAGACACAAGCCTCTTTCTCCAGTTTGCTGTGTGACTTTTCCTCCTCACTTTGCATTCAAATTAAATAATAACAAAATGTTATTTGCAAAGAGCTGCAGAATTCACCATGGGGGTGACAATTCTTCTGTCCCTAGCATAAGCCTCAGGATGGAGTTTTCCCTCTGTCATACAGAGTGGCAGGATCTGTTGCCAGGCTCTCTGGTTCTTCTGCCACCACTTATACCTGACAGTAAATGTTTTATCCCTACAGAAGGTGCCAACTTCCACTTGTCTGCTGTTTGCATGCTGGCCATATAATACACAGTGCTTTAATTTACAAAGTCCATTGGAATCACAAAATGATTGTGGCACACAACTATGTAGCAACATAGCTTTGGAATTTGCCTTTCTAAAAGCTATTTCTGCAAGCTCTAATTTTTACTACCTTTCAAAGAGAGACTACAGTCTGCATTACTCAGTTACTTGCTGCTTTTCAAAAGATTTCTGCTTCCCAACAAGGAAATAATTCACCCCTTTTTTTTTGTGTGACAAACCTACTTGCTAGTTTTTCAGCTGTGATGGATGACATATGCTAAGAGGCTTGGGTATTATTTGTAACACAGCATCTGCAAACAGCAGAAAGGACAAGTCGTTGCGGATTATGAGCCAAAAGTTTGTCATGCTGTTCCTTGTCTCCAAGACCAAGATAGTCACTCTGGACATTGCAGCAAAGATCCTGATAGAAGAGACCCAGGATACAGTGGACCACAGCAAATTTAAAAGTAAGCTGGCTGTTGAGAGGTGAATCACTATGTCAGTGAGGAAGAGAAAGGGGCTTGTTTGGACTGACACTGGTAGCTAATGGCAAGAGCGGGTCAGAAATCTTTTGCTGAAATGTGGTTTGAGGGTTTAGTAATTGCACATCCCTGTATGTGGAAACAAAGCTTTGCAGGGGGAAGAGTCAGTTTGACAATTTGCTCCAAGCTTTAGCTTCAGAATGAAGAATTTAAACTTTTTACTTTACTTTAACTCTGTATCCTGTAGTGTTGTGAGTGATTTTTCAGAACTTAGTGAAATGAAAAATGTTGTTTAATTTAATGAGATTAATTTTCTTCTCTGTAGAAATGTGTTGCTTTTAACCTCATCAGTTTTCCACAGCTGGGTAGCACAGTTTGGCTTTCAGTTAGTGGATGTTAGTATCTTGATTTGTTGGACAACATGGGAAAACACAGGACTGGTAAATAATTCTTCTAAAATAAAGACTTCTATTTCAAATTTTTAAAGCACTTCTAAATTGAAGTACTTCCACTTTAGGCTCAAAATTTAACCCCAAGTACCAGGAAGGTTGTGAGGAGTTGAGCAGGATAAATCTGTGGGTATCATTGAATCATAGAATGGTAAGGTTGGAAGGCACCTCAAAGGTCATTTAGTTCCAACCCCCTGCCATAGGCAGGGACATCTAACACTAGTACAGGTCACTCAAGGCCTCCTCCAACCTGGCTTGAACCAGGTGCTGTGGAGCACCTCCCTGGGCAACCTGTGCCAGTGTCTCACCACCCTCACTCCAAAGAACTTCCTCCTAACATCTAGTCCTAATCTCCCCTCTGCCACTTCAAACCCATTGCCCCTTGTCCTGTCATTGCAAGACCTTGTCAATAATCCCTCCCCAGCCTTCCTGTACCCCCCTTCACATACTGGAAGGCTATTCTAAGGTCTGTGCTCCACAATCTCCCTGGGCAACCTGTTCCAGTGCCTCATATTGATCTCAAACATGGTATTTACAGGAGTCACAGAGATTTTTCCAAGTGTTAATTTTTTAGGATAATAACTATGTTTCCTCTTGTGATCAGCTGTGTGTACTCATGTGCTTGTCTTCACCCACGTGCAGACAGCTGCCTTTTCTAGGCAGGCTGGTGATGTAATCAGTTCTTACCCCATTTCTATCAAAATGAGGCATGTGAGCTTAAACCCAAGCTGCTAAGATGGTTCAGCAGCCAAAATATGAAGAGGCAGTGGCAAGCTGGCAGAAACTGGCACGGCGAGCTCTGCAGGAGGTGGTTTAACATTTTTACCCACCTGCTCTGTGAAAGCTGTGGCGATATTCTGGAATGAAATTAGCAGGTAGATGTGCAGTACACAGGCTGTAGGTGTGAGCACTGACTATTTCTTTGACTTTTCTTTTTCCTTGCCTGTTTTTTTGACTATTCCTGCCCTTTCCTGTTAGCAAAGGTACGCAGGCTGTACGACATCGCAAATGTGCTCACCAGCCTGGGCTTGATCACCAAAGTTCATGTCACGGAGGAGCGAGGACGCAAACCTGCCTTCAAGTGGATCGGGCCTGTGGAATTCCCTGGCAAGACTGGTAACTTGTGCATAGAATCATAGAATGGTGAGGTTGGAAGGGACCTCAAGGATCATCTAGTTCCAACCCCCTGCCATAGGCAGGGACACCTCCCACTAGCACAGGTCACTCAAGGCCTCCTCCAACCTGACCTTCAACCCCTCCAGGGAGGGAGCAGCCACAACCTCCCTGGGCAACCTGTGCTAGTGTCTCACCACCCTCACTGTAAAGAACTTCCTCCTAACATCTACTTTCAATCACCCCTCTTGCATCTCCTTTCATTTTGTTTTGACAGTCACTTCCCAAGTGGTGGAAGATTATGTGTAAAGAACAACCCAGCATTTATTCTCCACCCTCTGATAGTAGCTTCTCAACATTTGCCCTCATTAGACTTTATACTCGAGAGCTGAAACCATGAAGGGATATTGAAGGCTTCTGTGTCTTGCCATTATTATGGAATATTGTTATATTATGGAAGTCTTGCTGGAATGTGGAATATTATTATATTTGGAATATCATTATATTTGGAATAGTACTATATTATGGAACTATTGCTGGAATATGGGATATTATTATCATAGAATCATAGAATGGTAAGGTTGGAAGGGACCTCAAGGATCATCTAGTTCCAACCCCCTGCCATAGGCAGGGACACCTCCCACTAGCACAGGTCACTCAAGGCCTCCTCCAACCTGGCCTTCAACACCTCCAGGGAGGGAGCAGCCACAACCTCCCTGGGCAACCTGTGCCAGTGTCTCGCCACCCTCACTGCAAACAACTTCCTCCTAACATCCACTTTCAATCTCCCCTCTGACACTTCAAACCCATTCCCCTTGTCCTGCCATTCCCAGACCTTGTCAATAGTCCCTCCCCAGTCTACCTATAGGCCCCATTCAGATCCTGGAAGGCTACTCTAAGGTCTCCTGGAAGCCTTCTCTTCTCCAGGCTGCAGAGCCCCAACTCTCTCAGCCTGTCCTCACAGCAGAGCTCCTGCAGCCCTCTGAGCATCTTTGTCACCCTCCTCTGGACCTGCTCCAACACTTCCATGTCCTTCCTGTGCTGGGGGCTCCAGAACTGCACACAGTTATTATGGAATATTATTATGTTATGAAATATTATATTATGAAAGTCTTGCTGGAGTATGGAATGTTAGTATAGTATGGAAGTCATGCTGACTTCCATGGCTTTATGGGTCATAGAACAATGGCCAATAGTGTCTACATCTCCCAAGCTGGGTCCCCCCAGCTTTCCTGGATTGTAGAATCTCAGTAATTCTGTTGTGATTAGACAGAATTTTTGTCTGTGTCAGCATAGCTGTTTCTTGCACACATCCCCTTGTATAAAATGTTTGTCTGCATAGGAGGAGGCAGTGAGCCAGAGCATCTCTGTAAGGTGTCAATTTTTGACTAGAGCAGAGCAAAGAGAAGTCCTTTGGTAATTTGGGTATTTGGGTCAGGCTAGTGCCAGGAGCAAATAAAAGTGAAGGATAGTGTATGCCATCTGAATAGCCTTCCTCCTGGTGACACACTAGAGTGTGGATGCTGCTGCAGCTGCCATGGATTGTAAAGGAGGGAGGTCCTTTATCTTATCTACCAGTGCTTACTGAGCTTAGTTCTGCTTCAGTGTTGTGGGCTTTGAGATAGTACAGAGGTTACCTCCTATGGCCAAGTTTGGTAACATGGCAGAAGCCTGAGCCATTAGCTGTGTTCCCTGAATTTTGTGCATAATTTTCCCAATATTTTGTACAAAATTATGTACCTACAGATGAGCCAAGAGGGCACAGCCCATCATCTAATCCTCTGTCAGGGACACAGAGAGGAGCCTCTGCTAATGGAAAGCAAAAGTTTACACGCCATGCTTCATTTAGCTTCGCGCAGCCTTGTGAAGGGACCAGAAGGAAAGTCAGCTCTGAGCCCAGCAGCCCACATCAAGAGAGGCCAGGTAACTACTAATGAAGCACCTTCTTTTGTATCCTGCTTGATCTGCCCAAATATAGGCTTACCAATTTAAGGCTCCTGATTGGGCAAACGAGGCTAATTAAATACCTGACTTATCCTTGGGAGGTGCCTATATTTCTACTGTCCATGTGAAGAGACTTCTTTCCTGGACCCTCCAGTCAAGGGCCTGAAGTTAGGTGTGATGAATCTGAGCCATACTGCCTTGAATATGCAGTTTGATTTCTGGTAAATGTTTTTGTTCTCTTACTGCAACTATACTACACTTTGTTCTGTTAAAATTTGGTATAGATAAACCCACCAAAGCTTGTTTTTTTTTGTGGTTCCTTACATAGTGGAATTTACTGTAACAATCTAGTGGATAGCTGTTACAAAAGATAAAGCAGTTTCACAGTTCCTTTTTATAGGAAATTGAAATGTTAAGCACCTCTCTGGTGGGGCTCAGAATTCTGAGTACCTTGCAGGTTGGTGATTAGTGGGTGCTATAAAAATGCATCAGGCTAGAAAAAGTACACCAGTTATTTTATATGACCAGTACCAAAATATGCCTGGTAAACATACCTGTTATTAAATGAATGCTCCTTTGTTCTTGCAGCCTGTGTTGTGAATTCAGATGAACATGGCTCCAAAATGATAAATCTGGCAACTGTCTGCAGGCAAACAATAGAGGAAGGTACTAGGTAGGTTTGTCTCAACTCCTGTCCTCTTACAGCTTCATGCTTGCCATTTTTAGCTCAAGGCTAGATTGCATTGATGAGATTGACACAGAAAACTGCCAGAGGATCTCCTTATTACTATTTCAGTGCTGACAGGTCTCAGTGTAGCTTTCTGTTTGGTTTTTGGTGTTGTTGTTTCCTCATGGCAAATTCATACATGCCTGTACTTGTACCGCTGTTGTCCTTTAGCCTCAGTAGTTCTTCATTTCCTGTGTGCTTGTATAGGACATCCCTGCCTCCTTTGACATGTTGTCTAGGTAGACTGAGCAAATCATGGTTCCATGGAAGAACCTCTCTGGCTGATCAGTGAATCTGTCCTAACTGGAATTTGTTTGTCAGTGACTGACTGGTCAGGTGCAATCAAAAGCAGCATTGTTCTGCCAAAAAACTGTCAAGTTTGTATCTGTACAATTAGAAATAATAAAAAATGACCTTTTGTGTAAGGTCTGTAAAAGTAGTGGTTTGGGGGAGGAGTTTCTCCATACTTATATCTAGTAAAGTATTTGTTTGCTTTTAAGGATAAAGTAGGGGTTTCGTTTAGCACTAAATGTTTTACTATTTCTCATTACTATTTTTTTAGGAATAAAGCTTGTTCTACGGAAACAATGTTAAATTCAGCAAGGAACCCAAGCATAAGTTCACCTCTTTCCCTTCTTCCAGCTCCTGAGGACTCTGATTTTTGTGTTACCCCTTTGCCTCAGGCAGTTTTCCCTGTGGTTCAGACAGATGTGCCAAACCTCTCGTTGCCAAATAGCACCGGCAGCCAAGCTCAACATCCTGCCACAGCAGCAGTCACCAAAACAGAAAGCGAAAAACCTGCCCTGCTCCCCAGCCAGCCCTTCCTGTGCTTCCCATCTTCATCCCTTTTTATGTTGTGTGGCAGTCTTCACGAAAATAACTTGAGGGAGACCCAGTCCACTGGAGGTGATGTGGGGAACAGGAGCACAGAAGCACGAACTGCTGTACCCCCAGCTGCCTGCCAGAAACGCAGCTCCCGGCAGCGCCCAACACCCTCTGCACTTGCAGGCGAAGAAGAGCCAGCTTCTAAAAAGCCAAATGTGGGAGAGAGTGATCTGCCCCTCTCACTTGTAGTACCCAAGGTAAGGAAGTGAATCTCATTATCACTTAGGCTTCCTGTTAGCGAGGCATTAAATGGGAGGTGTCTTCATGCTACCAGGGAAAAGGAATTGTGATGGCTTGGCATAGTGAAGTGATCATAGAAT
>VWYK01105740.1:0-10051 GCA_013399775.1 Semnornis frantzii | reverse complement strand
GGTTCATTGAAGATAGAAAAATATCTAAGCATGTAACATCAAAGCACAACCCAAGTTACATGCTTACTGTTTTCACAGTAAATACCTTCTGTCATTGTTGTAAAGCCAGATCTCACTGAAGTTTATTGCCCAGGACTAATCACTGTCCAGAGTTGTTCTGAGTATTTCAAAGCAAGACCTGAATTATTTCACTGCAGACAGTACTGACTTTAACACAGCATACATTAAGACTTAAGGCTGGATTTGTAAATGTCAATATTATGATGAGAAATAGTTTTAGTTAGTAGATTTTGGTGGGGTGGTTAGTATAGCTACGCATTCAACAAATACCTTCTGTTCATTGTTCACATAGTGGAAACAGCTGCATGATCAATTGGAATCACATGCTTCCACAGCCACGGATTTGGTATTCAGTAATCCCAGCTGAATCCAGCTATATTAACAGAAAGTACAGTTTTCTCAGTTGCACACCAATGCTGCTGAATCACAGCATATCTTAGGTAGAAACAGCCATAAATTCCACCCCAGTAACTGCATGTCAATCATTCCTTCAGGGATTATTTGTAACTCTTCACAGTTATTTTACAAGCAGAACATCAAGCAAAAGCCATTTTTAGAAAGGAATCGCCTTAAAAGAAAGTGGTCTAAACAAATCTGAGCTTCAGCATCATGCACTCCAGGACTAAGGTCAAGCACTCAAATAGCAAGTTCTCTAGAACAAGAATTTTTTGCTGTGTGTTTGCATAATGCAACAACAGACATGGCACATACCGTCCTTGAGTATAGCCAGAAACTTCTAGGTGCTGCCATAATGCACCACAATTTTTTTTGCATCTTGCCTTTTTTTAATTTGTTTCCATTTGGGCGAAATGCATGTTTTGTTTGCATGAGTCACAAATCAGTGAGAAGTATGTTTCTTCTCACACAGCAAAATGAAGTTAAAAAAGGGAGGGGAAATTAAAGCACTGTTACTTTCAGAGTTGTATGTGTAGCAAAGCAGAGAAGAAAATGAGATTATCTAGATCTAATCAAAATTACTTTTATTTCTAAGATGCTTTTACATAAACGTTAGTAAGGCTCAGTAATTCTGAGTGATGCTTATTTGCAGGTTTAAGTAGAACTATTCAGGTAAGGTCTATCAAATAAAGCAGTTGTACCCTAACTCCTTACCTCTCTATCTAACATTAGTATGTCAAGATCATTTATGTGGTAGCATATTTTGGCCACCTACACCAACTCCTGCAGTATAGCAATATGTAATTACCTTTTGCACATATATGAAGTTTTACATACCAGACATTAATGAAAATAATTCTACCAGCGAATTCCTGCAGCTAAAGCAGTAGATAGCAATGCAATTTACTGGACAAAAAGGATTTACTTTTAACACCTTCAAAAGTTATAGCTCACTGGATTGTTTCACTGTTAAGTTCTCATCTGTTTTTTACAGGGGGAGAGTTAGCAAATTTCTGTCCATGACTTTTAAAAATTCTACCTGCAGAACTTGAGAGAAAACATAGAAGTGAGGCAAATTTATTATGACTGATGATTATCAAAAGTTCCTGGATTTATGGAAGGTACTTCAATGTTTGATGCTACTTAGTGCTGACTCAACACTTAAAATAAAATGTTGATTAAATAATATATTCTAATGACATCCTACAATGAAAGGATATTTTGACTGCAAAATCAAGTTGTTGGATAAGGACACCATTTTTTAGAGGTCAGCTCCAAGTTAGAAGCTTCAGACTTCAGAGAACCTAAGTTATCTTTCTACATCTGGTGATAAAGAGCTGTATCTATCCTCTCTCTGCTGCAGGAATTCTTGATTTTAATAACACTATTGGCAATAATGCTTACAATCTCTCATGACCTGCATGGAGTGCCAGTTTAAGATTTTACATTTGACCCTCTTGAAAGCAGAAAATTAGGCAATGCACTCTGGACTTCTCAGCCTCCCTAGCTGCTCTCTCTCATCCCTAAAATGCTAAGTGGATCTTCCAGGCACAGTTCAGATAGAGAAAAGAGACTTCAGACAAATATCTCTGTTTTCCTGGTTAGTGGCAAGAATTCCTTATTCCTTCCTGAGGTAAAGATCAAAGTGGATGCAACAGCAGGAGCCTTCCACCTGAGTGGTAAAGGGCACCCAGAGTACAACAGGGAAATTTTACCTGATGGCATTCTCAATTTTTTGGGGTTTTGTACAGAGACTGAACAGGACAACCATTGTGCTTCTTCCTGGCTTTTCCCAAGAGCCTCAATATTAAGCCATCACATTCACGTGAGGTTTCTGAATACAGCACAGATATGCAGTATGCAGCAGCTCAAATTTGCTACCTACTGACTTTTGGGGAAGCAAGTTCTTAAAACTTTTTTTTTTCCTCTTTGAGCTGTGTTCTTCTAACTCTGTTTGAACTTGGCTGGCACTGAGATCAATTACAGAATAGCAGTCCCCCAGAAGTCCAAGTTCAGGAGAGAAATAAGCACTAGACCAGATGCATATTTCAGAACTACTGTTCTGACAGATATGATGTTTGCATTAACTACTGAAGTTATCTTTCATGCAAGTTTTGAAACAGACATTCATTTGCACTGACAAGAAATCTCAGAAAATAAACGTTTTAAAAAGAGACCTGGTCATGCCTGAAGTGAAAAACCTGACCATAAGACTTTTTTGGCTGTTTTGTTGAGGGAGTTTGTGGTTCTTTTTTTTCCAATTATGTGTTAGTGAGGTTAGTCAACCTGAAGCCTGTCACATAAGGCATAAGGGAAGATGTGATGGTTTGGGAGTTCCCCGCCCCCCCACACTTTGAAATGACCCAGACTAGATTCTCAGCCGGACTGGAAGTTAAGAGATGAAGCTATATTTACAGCTCAGCAAATATACAAGCAAATATATACAGTATAGACAGGAATATTTACAGAAATATACAAGTTTAAGGTAATACTGACACACAACTCCCCTCCCAGAAATCAGAGACCCCAGGAGGGGCTCCCAACCACCCTTCCACCTTCTCCCCACTCCCACACCTTACCCCAAGGTTTGGCTTACACGCACGGAGGATCGGCTGGGGAGGATTAGAAGAAAAGTGGTTAGTGGAGTTATTCAGCCGAGAGGAGAAGCCAGAGCTGCTAGCCCAAGACCCAAGCAGCAAGCAAGTCCCTCGTGACCCAGACTGCCAGCTCGAGAGACTCTTATCTTTTCGTTTTGGTTTTCTTATACCTAAACATCACAGCAAGTGATGTTTACCTCTGAGTGAAGTAGACATCACCACTGTTTTCCTTCACAGCCTATAGTACAATTTTTTTTCTCTATTAAAATATTCCAGTTAGCTCAAACCAGCACAGAAGAACAGAAATGCTGCTATGAGGCAAGCACAATGCAGTGCTAATTAGCATTGGTATGAACTGGAGCAATACATTTAATTTATAGTTTCAGTATCTGCAGCAGATCCATTGTAGTCGAGAGCAATAGCTGCTAAGCAATTAGTAATCATTACAGCATGAATAATGCTGCAAATAGTAAATCACCAAAAATGAATAATTAAAGTACATGCTATGTACAGGGGAAGAAACAGTAACAGCCTCTCTGAATTTTCAATTTAAAAAATTGTTGCAGGTTAGTGGAAATCTGGGTCACCGTGTTCTGAAATTTAATCATTCTGTACGAGGCAAACATCATTACATCCCTTTGCTTAACAGTGTGAGATCAGCAATTGCAAAGTAACTCTTCCTAACAGGTTTTTTTTTTGGCAATCTTCCCAAGGCAGTTGTGGACTTGATTAGCCACCAGGACTGAATTCCCTACAGCAGGAATTATCCACATACAGCTACTGGCATACCAGGAGAGATGATCAAGCATGTGATGGATTAAATAATTCAAGAGGGTTTTGGTTTTTTGGGTCTCTACTTGATAAGAAATCAGAATGTACCTTCTGCTTATGCTTGCCAAGATGTCATGTCAAATTAGCCCTATGCATTTAAAGACATAAAGAACCTTTAGAAAATAAACTTTGTTGAGTTTGGGGTTGTGCTGTATGTTGTAAAGATTCTAATATTAACTGCTGAATCTACCTACAGACTGACATCTGAGCCCACCTGTGCTCAAACTGCATTGGAATTAGTACTGTTCCCTAGCTAGTAGAACAGATGACCACAACTGTAAGCCAAAATAGCTCACTCTCCCCAAATTTGGGAAACTAATTTTGTTCTGAGTATTAAGCATATCCAGAGAACTGCATACCACCTAAGAAAAATAGAAGGGTGGGGGAAAGTATTTTTAAAGTTATTAGAAGACTATAAATTAATTTTGTTCCTAACCCCGAGGATGTTCTGAAAAAAGCTAAAGACTTATAGCTTATGTCCTGTTCTCAGCTTCTTCCCCAACACATCTGTTCATGCCACATCCCCCTTTTTACCCATTCCAATGACTCGTCTCCTCCATATGCTCACATCTGACCTCTGCTACACATAGGTTCCTCCCCACATTTTTCTTTCTGCAACACTCTAGAGACACTTCTTCCTATTCCTCATCATCAACAATCTTGTTCTACCCATTTCAGGGCAGCCACAGTGTTTACCACAAATTGGAGATACCCACTACATAGACAATGACCACGTGAAAGAAATCAGCTTGGCACGTGAATACTCTGTTGTGAGCTGAAGGACCCTTGTGAAGTATGGTTGTAAAGCTGAGTAGGATGCTGGTCTTTGGAGCTACTTGAAAGGAAAAAGTTGAGTAGATGAGAAGCAGGTGTCCAGGAAAGCAAGGAAAAACAGCTTCCAGCACATGGGAAGGTTGCACACAGGAAAGCACCAGGGAGGCCAGAATGGTCACTTTGTACAGAATTGCTGCTTTCCCACCCAGGAAAGGCTGATCACAATCTAGCTGTAGGAAGTTTCTGCTATTGTAGGCTTGCTGTTTTCCATTATTGACTTGTAGGGGTTGCTGGAGCAGAATAAATACTTAAGGTTCTGTTGAATTTAGGATAGTATCCATAAAAAGATTTTCCTGTCAAATTTGCTGTTGTCTAAACTTCACTTGAGTTCCATTGTGAAGCATCTATTTAAACAGTAGTCTTTCACTGAATTTTTGAGCAACATAAAGGAAGTTTGCTACTTTGTCTCCCCTACAAACTGCTGCAATGTATGTACTTGGGGGGGGGAATGGACAAACCCCACAGGTATTAGCAAATTTAGAGTCCTTTCTTATACATATAAGAAGAAAAGATTAATTTTCAGAATGTGATCTATGATCAATAGTTAAGAGGGCAGAAGAAAGTATGAGACAGAGAGAGGATCAGAACATTAGAGGTAAATAAAAGACAGAACATTAGCCACACTTCGAAACAGTTGCTATATCCTGTACCAAACCCACATATAAGCCAAGCATTTGCCAGTTAGCCTGTGTTCAGAATCAGCCTGTTGTGTAAGGACAGAGCATTCAGTCGAGTCAGTAATAAAGGGTTGAAGAAATATTTGACAATTAAAGGAGTGCTCAGAAAAGAAAAAAAAAAATATCTCTATAGTCAACTGTTCTCCACAGCCTGTAAGCAGAGGGAAGGCTCTGTTACACAATGACAAATGGAGGGACAGTTTCCGGTGCAGGAACTTGCTTTTAACTTTCTGCAAAGAAACTATTGAGCAAAAAGTCAAATCAAAAATACATATGCAAATAAATCACGGTTGAACTGGTATCAAAGACCTTTTCAAGGTGACTTGCACCTATAAAAGACTATGCAGTTCTCCTGCATCTGGTCCACTCCTGTGACCTAAAAGCCTCACAGAAGACCAAACCCCACAATATACAACCGAGGAAGATCCAATTCTCATGTCTAGAAAGACTTAGTTGTCAGTTCAGCAGTATTTGGCCAGAATGGGCTGATGAAGAGTTCCAATTACACTCTTCTGTTTTCAGTTCATGGTATAAACTGGAACTGCCATGAGTAGCTCAATTAAGCTCCATCAGCTGTTTACGCAGAGAAGGAATGCTTACTCCCAATCCCTTCAAAATTACTTTATTTAGAACAAAGAAAGATCAAGCACTTATGAGTCATTTTATGAAGCAAAGGACCAGAGCTTTGCTTTGGTAACAAGTCCTTAAAAATAAAAGTTTATTTCCCCAGGGAAGACTGCTGAAAGCTAAACATGCCAGAGGAATAAATTAAAATCTTGCTGTCAGAGGTACGATTTAGTTAGGTTTGTTGAGGTTTACATCATGTACTTTTATCTTTTTTGAGGGTAACTTTTTTATTAATCTGAACATATTTTTCATCTTCAATTTACAGAACAAACTAATAACCAACAGATCACACATTTATGTGGTCCTTGGAATTAATATCCCAGTTGTCTAAATTCCTTCCAGCTGTAATAGGGCAAAAAAGGACTTGGTAGGACAAAAATCCCCAACCGACCAAAAAACCCCAAACCACCAAAATAACAAACAAGACAATTAAAATACCAAGAAACAACAACAAACCCCACAAAACAAAAAAACCCAAAAAACAACCCAAAAACCCCAACACACAGTAATCCCCAAGATGCAGGAAATTTGCTTTGCATGAGTTTATCATATGTAAAAAGTAGAACCTGTCCACTAGCTCCTCATAAACTTTTCCAGTTAGAAAAATGAAGAGCAATGTTGATAGTGCCCAGCAGATTGAAATAGTCTGACAGTATCCTTTTAAGGAGCAGTTCTCACCTCTTCTAGTGTGTCCTGCTACATGTCTTGTCTTGTAAGGTAACTGTTTGAGCGTCTTCACTGTGCATGTTGGAACCTGCCCTGCTGGAAAGCAACTCAGTGGAGAAAGACCTTGGAGTACTGGTGGACAGCAAGTTGTCTATGGGCCAGCAATGTGCCCTTGTGACCAAGAGAGCCAATAGCATCCTGGGGTGCATCAAGAAAAGCCTGTCTAGCAGGTCTAGGAAGGTGGTTCTTCCCCTTTACTCTGCCCTGGTGAAGACCACACCTGGAATTTTGGGCTCCCCAATCAAGAGACAAGGACCTGCCGGAGAGAGTCCAATGGAGAGGGCACAAGGATGACTGGGGACTTCAGCACCTCCCCAGTGGAGAGAGACTGTGAGACCTGGGGCTGTTTAGTCTGGAGAAGACTGAGAGGAGATTTGATGAATGTGCATATATATCTGAGGGGTGGGTGTCAAGTGGGTAGGGCCAATCTTTTTTGGTGGTCTACAGTTACAGACCAAGGAGCAACAGGTACAAACTGGAATACAGAAGGTTTCACCTCGACATGAGGAGAAACTTTTTTACAGTGAGGACAATTGGGCATTGGAACAGGCTGCCCAGAGTGGTAGTGGAGTCCCCTTCTCTGGAGACTTTCAAAACACACCTGGATGCATTCCTGTGCAGACTACTCTAGGTGATGATCCTGCTTTGGTGGGAGGGTTGGACTCGATTTCTGGAGGTCCCTTCCAATTTCTAATGTTCTGCAATTCTGTGCACTGTACAACTGCAGGAAGAGAGGAGGCAAGAGTTATGCTGACCACTATTGTTTTGCTGCACTTCTCAAAGCAAATCAAGGCTACTTAAAGGTAGCATGAATATACACACACTTTCTCATGATTGTATTTTACATAGCATTTAAAGCATCTTGGGACCATGGTAAAATGAAATTCACAGCTCTTTAATAGTATTCTGCAATCAGTCTGGTTTCCTAAGGAAGCTAAGCTCATGCAAATACACTGCCTACATGCATTCCATGAAAATATGTAGATATTCCACTCTGGGAAACAAAGTAACCAGTTGGCTACCTTACAGAGAAGATTTGGGAGGTGAGAAATTACTAGAAGGTAATCCAACCGGTTACAAACTCATGTGGTAAAAACTATGAGGATTCTGATTTCAAATAAAGACTGAGCTATCCTCATTCACCCAAACCTGCAACTTAAGTCAGTCATAAAATATTCACTGGAAACCCAAACTTCAATAATTCCACAAATGGTGAAATTATTTCTTCTTCCCCACAAGCACTTCCCTAGAAAGCAAGTTCTCCGTGAGCTGAATATGAAAGTGTGCTTTCATTCCATCATATTGTTTTATTATTTGAATATTATTATATTATTGTTATTATACGAAACTAACCAGACCAGATTTTAAAGCAGTGGAAATGCCCATTTCAGCATTTCCTCAGTATGTTTCCTAAATGTTTACATCTAAAGCCCACATCTTAAAAAGACAATATTGTTCCAACCTAAGTTTTCCTGTCTTTCTTTGTGGTATGTCTCCAACCATGTGTCCCTCAGCACTGGAAAGAACAAAGGCAATAGAACACATCTGAATCCAACAATAGTTTATTACCCACCCGTTGCAGGTGAAGTTAGACACTTCAGTTACCAGTCAGTATGAATTTCAATATTAGTTGACAACTGCAGAAAGTGTACAGTGAGTACAAAATCATTAACAACAGATGTTATTAATTTTTAAAACGTCAGTTGTACACTATTATACAGCAACCATTATACATCCTCAAATAACTCAGGGCTTGCATTTGAAAGCACTTTTTAAACAAAAAGTTCTCCAAGACATTGAGAGACTGGGGGGGTTGGAACTGCATGACTTCCTGAAATATTACTTATGTATGCAGCCTTACCTTATACAGATAAAGCTGGTTTATATTTTATGAACACTTGCTTTTATCAGGGAATGCAGTAACATGGGGGAAAATATGCATTAAAAAAATTAACTCCAATAAGCAATATATTATATATCTATCTATATGGTACTACGGATTTCATATAAATCAAGTATAGGCCAAATTTTGGCATAATTTAAGTGCATTAAGTTCAATACAAAATTCCCCTTAGACTCTGCTCTTATTTTTCCGGTTACTAGCTCCTGAACTAATCTTGAAGTTATGGTACTTCAGGCATCTAAATTGTCTGAAGATCTAACTTCCATTTCAGGACTATCACCATTGTCATTCATTACACTTTCTACTAAAAAATAGATTTGTGGGAAAAACTTAGTGACTAATTTAGTCAAAGTTCAGAGACTAGTACAATTCTCCAGCTTGACAGCACATCTGCATTTACTGGTCAGTATCTTTAAGGTAGTGTTCTCCTCTGTACTCTGTATTCTTCTTTGATCCTACAGGAACAGTTACTAATTTATAGCCTGCAAGCACATATTGCTTTGCATTAAGTTTTGTTAAATGGCCTCTTACCAACATGCAAGCTAGTTCTGGTGCAGAACGGAGTGCAAAGAAATTTTTCTAATGCATAGTTCAATTTGCTCCAACTCCAGCATGTGATACTTGCTTTATAGAGAATACCTAAAAAGCTCTATTTTCTCTGCCATACAGTATCGCATTTTGTTTTCAAATCAAACTTTGTCTTTGTTTCAAGAAGTACTATAGGAAGAAAAACAGCATTAGTACCCATCTATCAATTTGACAAATACAGTATTTACAGTAAAATTTAAAACAGGCTTATATATTTCTGCTGGAACAAAAAGGCCACTTAAGCTTTCCTCTTGAATAAAGTTCTAGCATGGAGTCAAGTCAAAAAGACTTTCTCACAGGAAGTCAAAGCCTCCTAAAAGTCATTTGTAGAATAGAAGTAAATTCTGTAACCTAGAAACATTCTACATTAGACCAAAAAAGCTACCCAAGAATCAGTTTACAGTAAGTTGAGTCACAATCAACTGAAATCCATTCTCTGCTGACACCACTTTGGGATTTCATCATTCAACACAACTATGGTACAGAGGAATAAGCATCAATTAAGTGGTGCAAATGTACAACCAGTTCCAGCTACTAAGAAACAGCTTCCAAGTTAAGCCCTTTAAAAGTCTTGTAAAAATTAGGCTGATTTAAAGAAGACTCATCTCTCAGACCTCAAAAGCAAGGGTATTACTTTGACACCTTAGAAGGCAAGTCACTTCATACACACTGACGTCTGTACACGCGCAACGACCTTCAGGGTTCAATCTAATAGGGAAGGAACTCAGTGCAGAACTCCCAGTAAAGCTAACAGGAGTTAGGCATCCATGCCCCTTGGAACCATGAATTATTAAATACTTTTTGTATTGTGT
>VWYK01105738.1:41193-57792 GCA_013399775.1 Semnornis frantzii | reverse complement strand
TGTGAAGAACAAACAACAGTGCTAGCAGCCACCAATGTTTCAACAGCTTAAGTACAGCTTTGCAAAACTTACCAAGTTACTTGCACATAAGTTTTGACAATCATTCAAGAAAGAGCAGCAGACAGCAGAAATCCACACACAGAGCAAAGCAGCAAGTCCGTTTAGCGAGAGTTCCCACAGGCAAGCGTTCCTCATAACTTAATTTCATCTGTCAGTCTGAGTCTTTCTTTGGCTTGGCCACACAAACTCCTTTCGGTCTAGATGGCAGAGATGTGAGTGTGAAATTTCTGCATTTTGGTTTATTAAATATTTCTCAAAGCCTTGCTCAGACTCCTCTCCTTCAACAACTTTCCAGCTTCCTGGAGCACTTGTCTTGAAATTGCACAACGTCTATTTCATAGTTTCTTATTAAACCACTGAAACAAAAGAGCTGGCCAATGAAATCAGCGGGTCTCCTTGCATAAATATCATTAATGCAAAGAGGAAACTGAGTGCAGTGCCTTTAATCAGGTGCTCCAAGCAACACAGAAACAGGGAAAGACTGAGAGAACATGCCCTGGTCTTCAGTTCTGCTATGGTTAAGCTCTTTCTAAGTGTTTTTGCGTAAAAATACTTGATAGGCAGGAAAACCTAATATAGCAAGGAAAACAAGGGGAAAAAAAACAAAAAACCTTGATATAGCAAGGAAAACTTGATTGTGATGAGGAATAACCTCATTAGAACACTATAGTTCATACCAGTCGGTATAAAAAGGTTCATTCACTGTTTTAATGACTGCTTCCAAATATTCCACTTCTACATCAAAATACCACTCAAAACAGACCCCAGTCTGCCTTCTGATCTGGTGTAGACAACCCACACACTAACCTCCACAAATCTGCCAGGAGTTCTTTGCATGAGTGGGCATTATTGTGCTACTAAGTTTGTGCCCATGTCACTGAAGAAAATGGAAGCTGATGGATAGATAAATTATGTACCTCAGTTAAAGAGAGCTGAAAAGTCCCACATGAAGTTAGAAACACACATTAAAGGGGGCAGTGAGAATTCAAGCTTAAGATACATCCATCTCCCAGTCCGTGGTATAGCTTTCTTTTACTAGCAGAGATAACCACAGCCACTAGCATATATGTGTGTAAAAACATACACACATACATATATATATATATATATGTACACATACACACACATATATATATGAAATAAAATGGAGCAGGTGATAGTCCTGTGCAGTAGGTTTCCACAGTTACTTAACCCCAAGCCACAAAGTGCATTTCTTAGAGGGCAAAGGTGCATGACCTTCTAAACTAGTCAACATCTCAGACAAACAGTTACAAGGATGCTATATATATATATGTATATATGTTATACATACATATATATATTCAAATGTATGTGTACATAAACAAACACTATGTGGTTTTTCTCTATGTGTGCCATGTCTGATAAATAAAATGTGCTAGTTTTAAAATAACCCAGCAGTTTGGTAATCAGTTTAAACTGCCACATTCTGTCATTGCTGCCTAAAAAGGGAACTCGTATTTCCACCTCACCTTCCCAAGCCCCACTCACTTGTCAAGCAAATCTTCCTGCAGTCATGGAACAAACCAGGCTGAGGGTCTGGTTAACACTAACTCAGCAACAGCAGAATTGAACTGGCTAGCATTAACCTGGTAGTTTTCTCTGATTGAGGCTGCAGCACAGCCCCACATACTCTTGTGTCCATTTGTGGAAAATGAAGGGAGCTAAAGGCACCAAGGCAAGAGGAAACGATAAGCCAGGCTGGAGAAAGCCCACAGATACTGCTAATCATGTGGCTTGAAGATAGCCAGAGGAAGGAAATTATTTTAGAAGCAAGCTCCTTCCTTATCTGCCACTAGTCCTGGAAAGCACTTCAGGGTTTCCTTGTACAGTATCTCAGCCTCCTCACCACTACTCCAAGGAATTCCTAGACCTGAGGAACACTTATCTAAGCCAAGTTTAGCTTTCAGCTAAAGACTTCCAGCCACATAGGTGAGGGGAAGTCACTGCTCCATTTGCTTGTCAATTCTCCCCTCCAGAAGGATGCTGCCCACTGCCCCAACTCATCAGCAAAGCTACTTGAGAGTTCCAGCCAAAAGAAGCTAGTTTAGTCTGACTGCTTAAATAGTAGCTGTTTGCTAATCCAGCTCATCTTGGCTGAAGAAGCTTAGTCAGGTCTCTCAAGAGCAGCAAAACTGAAGAGGAAGCTAGTGACAGGCAGATCTAGGCTGCAACTTCTTCCCAAGGCAGAATACTTTGTGCTTTGGTTAGGTCTTTAGGAGATTTAGGACCTTCAAGATTTGGTCCCACAAAGTCTATAAATTTGCCCACACTCATACCCTTGCAGGCAGCATGGCACAACCACATGCACACCTTAAAAATCACTCATACTCCAAGAAAGGATAAACCCAAAATGAAATACCTGTGAGGAATTGTTCCTGGCTTTTATTTCATCCCACACTGTTCTTGGATATAGCCCAGGTAAACAAATACTTCCAAGTTCAATCGATTTTTAAAAGTATTTTAATTGCATTTAATTACTGGGGTTTGTTGTTGTTGTTTGGACTATTTTTAGGAACTAATTGTTCGGACACCTTGGGTCTTGTTTGGGAATGTATAGGGAGGTGCAGTGGGTGAAGAGGAGGGATCAAGTTAAGAATCTGGTGAGAAATGTAATCAAGGTGCATCTGAAAACCTGAAGAAGCAGTCACATAAAAACGTTGTTATTTGGCTTTTAGGACAAATACATCTGGTTCCTGTTAAATATACACTGCTGACTCTTTTTTCTTAACTGGTAAGATTTGCTATTCCTAATGCTGATAACTCCTGTGAGTGAGTATTTGCAGTGTGCTCCAAGCTTATCTCGCACAAATGGGCTCTGACCATTACTGAGCTATAGATAGTTAACGGAGTGATAACACTAAAGGCATCATTCAAATGAGCCACTCGGTTTTATGATGCAGGATTTTTTCTTCAACTTCCAACACTGTTTTCCACCAGGTGTCACTGTAACATCCCATAAATCAGGGCCTTCAAAGCGGGAAAAAAACGAGCACTCAACTGTCTGTGTTCCTCCAAAGCACTGGCCGAACAAATGCAGCGTCGCCTGAGCCATGGCATTTCTCACCTGAATTTCAGGAATTCTTCGGGAAAAGACTATTTATGAGCTTCAGAAACTGGAGTTGTAAAAGCTGTAAATTATGGGGAATTAAGCCTCATTTTTAAATGCATCTCTTCTTTAAAACTATATCCTGGTGCAGAACTGGATCCGAAGTCTGTGAGATGTCATTAATAAACCTTGTCCTTTACATTAGAGAGCTCCTTTCAGAACATCATGATTAAGGAAGTTGAACATCTTCCTTATGAGCAGAGCCTGAGGGAGCTGGAGCATTTTAGCTTTGAGAGGAGGAGACTAAGGGGTGAGCTCATTCATGTTTACCAATGTGTAAGGGATGAGTGTCAGGAGGATGGAGCCAGGCTCTGCTTAGTGATGCCCAGTTACAGGACAAGGGGCAAAGGGTGAAAGTTGAGGCATAGGAGGTTCCATGTGAACTTGAGGAAGAATATTTTCACTGTGAGGGTGACAGAGCACTGGAACGGGCTGCCCAGGGAGGTTGTGGAGTCGCCCTCTCTGGAGATACTCAAGAACTGTCTGTATGCATTTCAGTGATCTGATCTGCTCTAGGAGATCCTGCTCTGGTTAGGGGCTGGACCAGATAATCTTTGAAGGTCCCTTCCAGCCCCTGACATTCTATGATTCTATAATCATTTCCTTCATCCCACTGACCAGCACAGGGGCAAGATCTACAAGGAAGAAGATGATGAACAAGGAGAAAAACAGCAGTGTAGTGAGAAACAGAAAAAGGCAAACTCTATTATAACTCCCTTCCTGAACAGCAGTATGTATCAGAGCATCTCACCAACTGTGGATTCATCTTTCAAATTCCCTTGAGAGCAGTAGAAATATACAGACAAAAGTGGGCTATCATATCTTGAGGAGAAAAATGTACATTATTACTGCCAGTAAAGCAAATAGCTAACATCTTTGTACCTGAAATTATCATGATCCACGAGGACAAATATTTCCTGTACATGAAGATGCACATGATTGTTCAGATGCATACATGAACTGTGCAATACACAGAGCTTTAGGGTTTCACTGCACTTACAGCAGGGCACTGAAATTGTTAGGTGAAGGGAGGTTGGCAGTCTCCTCTACCATACACCCCAGAGCACAGACACAAGGTGTTGTTACCCTCGCAGCCAGAAACATCAGTTGGGAAGCATCACTTGCACTGCCAAAAGTTACAGCCCAACATAATAACATAAACTGATGTCAAACTTCAGGTTGTCTAATATCCAGATCAAAACCTTTCACACTTCAAGGCAGTCCAGGAACCATGCCATCATGCCTGCTTCACTGCCAGCATCCTCCACCAAAAGCGTAAGCCAAGCAGCTCAAGGTAATACTCACTGCAACAACTTAGTTTCGATCTGGTCTCACGTGCAAGGCAAGCACCTAACACCTGATCACATGAAACACTTGACTGTGCCACCATTGAAACACAGCTGCAAGAACAGAAGCAGCAAGAACAGAAAAGGAGATGACTGAGAAAGCAAGAAGAGGGACACTCAGAGCTCCCAGATGTTTGTCCACCTCAACATGAGTTAAAGCTTCTTTACAGTGAGGGTGATGGAGCACCAGAGCAGGCTGCCCAGAGAGGTTCTAGAGTCTCCTTCTCTGGAGCCTTTCAAGATGGGTCTGGATGTGTTCCTGGGTGATCTGATCCTGCTTTGGCAGGGAGGGTTGGACTCAATGAGTTCTTCCAATCCCTGCCATTCTATGATTTCATGATTCTGTGATTCTCTGTGTGATCTGGACTGCTTCTGCCCAGTTACATAGTGCTAAAAATTCCCCCCAAGTCCCTGAATTCATGAGTCCTGCCTTGATGTGAGGGGAAGCTGAGAGAGCTGAAAGCAGAGAATGTCAGTGCCCCAGCCAGCCTACAGGGCAGAGCAATGGAAAGGAAAATCTCGGGTTTTACTTATCAGTTTCTAACCCTTTTGTCTTGTGAAAGTAGCCTCGAAAAGATCTACTGCTGTGAAGCACTCAGCAGCGGTGGTGGGTTTTCACTCTTTTCCAAAGATCACAGATTACTCACATATTCCCCCCCAGCAATTTGCCCTCATTAGCTTTTGAATTTCTCAGTAAAATAAGTGCACTAGGACCCTAAGGGCAAAAGGCTTCCCTCGGCTGCCCCTCTCGCATTAGTCAGTGGCACTGCCCAGGCAGCTGTTTGTCTGGCAACAGCAGGCAGGCAGGCAGGGAGCACAGTGCACAAACAGAGGGAAGACCCAACAGGAGAAACCCCCCGGAGTCTGGCTCAAGATTTATATCTCTGCAGATTAGAGAAGTGGGGTTGGGGAGGGGGGAGAAGCACACTGTTAAACTGGATCAAATTGGAAAGGCAGTCATGCATGAGATACTTAGCTAAACCAGTCAGGAGATAGGGATTTGTTTCTATTGATCTGCAGTAATGATGGCCGGAGAAATGTCTCATTAAACAATGTGCCATGATGGATTTCAGACTAGTTAAATTTGAACGGTGGAGACTAACAATAGCAAGAGATGGGAAAACCTAGGCCAGGACATAAAATTTAAGGAATGGCAAAGCATAACATAGATCTATAAATATGCTTAAAAAAAAAAAAAAAAAAAAGAAAAAAAAAAAAAAAAAAAAAGGAAAAAAAAGTAAGAAAAAAAAAAGAGTAAAGGAGTAAAGAATATATCAGGTCTTAGTAAACCATGTTTGTCTAATCATCCTATATGACATCAGGGGAGAAAGAGAGCTAGCACACAGTGACAATAAAATCCTTGCTGTTAAGTAGATAAAGCTTGCTCTGCTTTTTGTATTGCTTTCAAGAGGATGAGTTGGCAAGGTCTTTACAAAGCTCTTTAGTGATTTGTTCAACTGTATTATCTATTGGATATCTCCTCATTGTTACTAATCAAATGTGCAGACTAAAATCTAAAGAAAAGTACATTTCAACATGCACAAGCTGTAAGCAGGGCAAGAGCGCAAAGTGGTCTGACTTGGCAGGTCTGAAGAGGACTGCACAGAAAAGATGTGCAGAGGTTTTTAGAAGGGGAGAGCAAGAAAGAAGATTGCATACTGCAGTGATTTATTGCTCTGAGGATGTAGATCAGTGTATAAGAAGATAAAAGACCAAGATTAGGAGAAAAAGACAAAAGAAGCAGAAGCAGTAGTGCAGATTATATGATCTTCATGGAGATCTTCGTAACACTCAGATGCTCAGTCTGCATAAACATCTCTTATAAAAGGCCTTACCTCTGACACCTCCTGGTTTCCAGGGTGTTTCAAAATATCTGAACACATTTCAACTCCCAGGCCTTTTGTACAAAGAAATTGTTCATCCAGCGATCCAGAAGAGAGTCCATCTGCTTGGAGTTTCTGATAGTTAGAGAAGCAGCAGTGCCTAGCATAGAGACAGGAGTCAGCAGGGGCTGCATTTGAACATTTTAAATCACCTGCCTGTGAAAGTGTGGTGCTGGAGTGCTGTTTGGATACAATGCTTGCTAACTTTTGGAAAAAATCTAGAGTTTGAATCTTCCTCCTTCAAAAGTTCCTGTCCTCATTTCTGCAGGGCAGTGCCCCTGGAAACAGGTTCCCATTACTGCTCCACAGGAAAAAGTAGTTCCCTTTCTCCACATATGCATGGGCAAAGCCACTCAGAGAAGAAGAAAAAAAGAAAAACAACAAGTTTTGTAAACTTTTTTTTAGACTCCAACAGACAAACACAGGCTTGCTGCAAACAGCTGGGGATATGTCTGATCCCTTCTTGTTTGAGGGACAGGGAAACATGCCTGGGGAAGACCAAATCTGTTCTTCTGCTGAGGGAATTTTCTTCCATCTGAGGGAGATTTCCTTCCTGAAGACTTTTTCTTCACTAAGAAGTCAGGCAGGTGACAGAGGAGGCAAGCATGCAGAGCTGCACCTCAACACTTTGAAGACAGCAGCCCAGACCTTAGCTCCCTCTGCCTTAGCAGTGTGACCATTCCCCATTGCACCTGTTTTGGTGCTTTTTTAATCCTCCAATGAACAATCCAGCTCCCTAACACAGCACAAAGCCACTCACCTTCTTACTGAGAAAATGTTCTGCTAACTTAGCAAGTTGCTTTGGCTCAGAACACCATCAGGTGAGCAGCAGGAAGAGGGGAAGTAAGGTCTAGAAAGGCTCCCTTTGACCCCACTGGTTTGAACCTTCATTCTCACAGCTGATGCTGTTAGCCACATCCAGGTCTGAGTTGTCCCTTAATGGAGAGAAAGCTGGGGAGAGGACCTGCTGCTCTTGATCTGTTTGGATGTGATCTTGCACAACAGAGTGGTGACCTCTCTTTGCATTATGATAATAGAAAGAGTTGGCCTTTTGTTGTGAACACATCTGGGCTCCCAACAGGGCTGCAGAACAATGACATGCATCAGCCACAATGACAAAAACTACCTCAAGGTAAAATAGGCTGGGTCAGGGAGAAGCATTCAACCAGAGGGGTCATACTGGTTCATACATTTATAGTCCTAAGATTAAATATATAAATTGGTTTATAAAAAGTATATTATTTGTCCACTATTACTTACATGCACAAACACAAGCACACACACCCCTCTTCTAATGCTGGAACAACTCAGGGGAGCTCAAAACAGAAAGGAATGAGCCAGATAGAGAAAATACCTAGATCAAAACAGACACAACAGAATTATTTATTTTTAAGCAATATTGCTTTAAGCAATAACTATTTCTGAGAAGACACTTCTGCACCTTTTTTTTTTTTTTCTTTCCAGCAATATTTGGTGTAAGTACTAAATTAGAAACCAGAGAAAGGCTGTTTTATGGGCTCAAAGGAGCACTTGGCACTGCTGTCAGTGCATGTTCCCTCAGTTGCAGGTGAAGGTGATTAGTCTCAGGAACTAAACTGAAGACAAAGCCTCTGCCTGAGTAGGACTACTAAATACTGCTTCCTTTGGTAGAGTCTCCAGTTTCAGGAAGAGTGCCCAAGTCACATGCACTTCAATGTCTTTATACCTAGCAAAAGAGTTTTTTCACTCGTGTTTTCCAGGTACAGATAATACAGAAGAGAAATTCAGTATAACTGCTTTTCTATAAGAACAGCAAAATGTAACAGCTAGAAACAGTTATTTTTTCATAGCAACAAGTTAGCCTTCACTTGGTAGAATGGCTCTCTGCAAATGTTATCACTGTTTCCTGACTGGTATCTCTGTCATGCTGCTTTTGTTTGTTTTGCACTGAAGTCTGTGCTATTTTATTGTACTGATTCAATTTCACAGGTCAAAACAACAACAACAACAACAAATCTTCAGAACACTAACAGAGCAAGGAACATCAAGAAAAAATGTTGGGTTTAGGATACAAAGTAGTAAGTGAAGGTTCATGGTCCACCAAAGCCAGCCTCTGCAACCAGCAGAAACCTATGTATGTAGTGATGTTTGTAGCTTACAGGAGGCTGAAGATTTCCCTGTTCCTGCTCAGCTAGAGGAAAAATTGAAGTGCAGGCTGATTTCAGTGTGGCAGACAGAAATAACTTGGTCTCAACTGCATATATTACATTTTGAAGAAACTCTTGAGGACCTTTTATGAACTCTGGGGCCAGTGACAACTGCCAGTTATGCATGGCTGGCATAACTAAGAATACAGCAGCTTTAATGAAAAGAAGACAAATAGAAGAATGCCAGAAGCTCCTTCTTTGGGAAGGAATAATTGAGAAATTATACTGCCCACATAAACCTAAGTCAAAGTGTTAAAAATTCTCAATTGTACCTCATTTATTATGTTATGAGGAGTGGAAGCTTAAAACTGATTTAAAACTGATTTGACTGTCCACCAGTCTGCATTCTGTTAGTTATCTTTGACAAGGAACCTAAGGTAGGCTCTGTTGTTGGGGTTTTTTTTCATTTCATAAAGAGGCACAATAATGCACTGACTACTGTAACTGAAATATGAGAAAACTCAAGCCCATATTTCTGAAATACTATGTTTTAAGAGGCACAAAGGTCTTTACAAATGACATCTGATCATTTTTTTTCACCTTTAATAAATAGCCTGGCCTTAAAAGCAACTGACAGGGAACTCTTAAACTATATATACAGTTGTAATCCACAGCTGTGACAGTTATGAATCGCAAGAATTTGACCTTGTGATTCATTGGTGCAGTGCCCCAGTGCTATGTGGAAAAGTTGCACAAGAAGCTTTTTTTCCTCTGTACAGTGATTATTGCAGATTTATGAGCCATGCTTCCACTCTACATAACTGCTTCACTTCTGTGAAGCTCCCAAAGAGTGGAGACTTCCACAGGACTCAAAGTGACCACTAGAAGGAGGGAGGAAGCACAGTCCCACGCATCACAAATTACTAAATTAATAAGCATGATTCCCATCCCTCTTTCTTCAAAGAAGGGAAAGGCCATCTCTGGACTTACTTTTCAACCCCTGAGGCTTTCTGCCTGAGTTTGTATCACAGCCTGCAAGAAAACTGCAACATGGCATGAACACTTGGAATTAGGAAGAGGAGCTAGAGCTGCTGTAAACTGGCTGATTTCTGTTAAATCAGGCACTCACTTAGCTCACGTTTGTATTTGCTTTCCACTCTCTAAGCTCTTACTAGTACAGCCAGATGTGTATTGATTGATAAAACCATACCTAAACTGCTCTCTCTGCTATACATGAGGATAAGTGACACACTCACTATATTAAAAATGCGTAAAATCTGCTTATTTGTATTCACCTTCCAGTACTCCACATTTTTGTTTGTTTGTTTGTTTCTTTGGGCTTTTTGAAAGAATATAACTAGTCTGACTGCTGTCTTCATTAGAAAGCCATGTGATTCAAATATAATTTGTTACTCCTGGAAGCAACCATGGGATTGCTTCATATTTTGCCCAAGTAATTTCTTAGGTCTTACATGGATGCAACCTCATAAACATAAGTAAATGAAGAGGAGGGCCATGAAGATGCTCAGAGGGCTGCAGCAGCTCAGCTGTAAGGACAGGCTACAAGATTTGGGGCTCTGCAGCCTGGAGAAGAGAAGGCTTCAAAGAGACCTTACAGTAGCCTTCCAATAACTGTAGGGGGCCTACAGGAANAACCTTACCATTCTATGACTCTATGAAATGATTAAGACAACTTGCTTCTCAGGTGGAAAAAAGTGCAGACTATGCAAATTCAGCTGTGAACTCCCCCTCAAAAAAAACCCCAACAGGCTACAGTTAGAAATTACAGGCTGCCTATATACTAAAAAAGTTGGTGTTTTGTAAAATGCATAAAGAGTAATACCTTACAGAAACAGGAAAGTTCTTTAAAACACCCATAAAAAACAATGAGAGCTTTGTCATTGACAAATTGATCAAGGATGCTGCCAACCAGGAAGTTATAAAACAGTAGGCACTGTTTTGACAAAGAGTGTCGTGAATCTTTAGATCATAATATTTTTCAAGGCAACCCTAAAACAATATGTTTAAACAAAAAGGAACATTCTGCCCCATATTTCTTGACAGAATTGAAGGCAGCAGCGTGGCACGTCTGGATAATTGTGTTCAAAATCTGGGTGATTAGCCACTTAATTTTGTTTCACTTGAATGTAAGGAAATTTATGATCTAAAGTCTACCAAGCAGCTGGGAGAAACTGCAAAATATGTGGCAGTGGGACAAATTATTAGTCTTCAGCTTGATCTCATAATTACATCATAATAGGTGACATGATTGGATAGGTTACAGTAATTAAAGTGATGAAAAGTGCACATTCATCCCCTATATGGCTCTCGTTAGAGTTATACCCAACCGCTGCTGTTGTAGTGAATGAGACTGAGTATCCTTGTAGCATCCAATTATCCCACAGGCACCCCCTCTGCCCTATGTGAGGGTCCTGCTACCACTCCCAGCCAGGCAAGACCTATATCATCTTCTGCTGCTTAAAACAAAACCAAGTCTGGAGGCCTGCTGTGGTTTGGTTTCTCTCTCCCAGAGATTATTGCCCAAATTTATTGCACACAATTTCTTCTTCCATGTTCTTAAGGTCTAAGAATATTTATGGTCTCTCCCTCTTAGGGACTTTTTTCTACCAGTATAATTGCATAATGCCAGTATTATGGCTCCAACTCATTTGTATGGGTGTGGGCAGCAACCTTTGCCAGTTCAAGTTAAACTGCTTCTTCAATCTGAAGGTTTTTTTCTGCCTGTTTTTTCCCTCATACATCCCTTGAAGTAATGAAGAGCTCAGCCATGATATCCACTTAGTTACTTGTTCAGAACTACTTGGAAAGTGGAAATGTTATTTCTAGAGCTCCCTCACTCCTGTGAATTTTCACACCTGTAGAAGGATGCTTTCAGTAAGCAACGATGGAGGTTGCTAATGTGAGCCTCACCAGAATCAAGGCTGACTCTGACAAGGACAGCCCAGTCCTGGAGCCTGTTACAAATGGAGAAGAGTGTCAGTAGTTAGGGGAATATCAAGAAGCCCAGAGGAGTCCTGGAGGCCAGTACATCTCCAGCTGGTTTAATGGTATGTAGACCTTGATAGAAGGTTATATTACACATGCTGAGGTTTCTTTTCTGCTCTGTGGGCATGGCCTTAGCTTCACAGTGACACAAGCACAGCACAGTATACTATGTCTGTTAAATACTCTGCATATACAGAATGATGCAAGTGTGCCTTCAGCTCGCTTCAGTCGCCTTGCAGCAACACTAACATTGCTAACCATTTTTAACAAGGAGGGCTCCTCGTATATCATATACAAACATTGACTCTAGACACATCTCTGTCTTTTACTTTGCAAGTTTTATTTTCTGATTCTTTTATACAACCACCATACACACTTCTGGCAGAACACAGTACCCAAATAGAGAACAGCAAGCAGAGCATTTCTTTCCTCAGTTTTATCCTGTAAATTCATTTTACTATTTGCTTTCCTACAAAGAAGATGCAAAAACTGGCCCATGTATAAAGACTTTTGAAAGGTCTCTCAATCTGCAAGATATGCTTCTGCTAAGTGATGAGATTAACATACCTCCCAAAGTTTAGAATTGTTCTTGCCCTTTGTAATTTGTGACCTCAGGTCCTCTCCACCTCCTTGTGCCTTTCAATTCCTCCTCCTCTTTCTACCCAGTCAGCAAAGAAAGTGCTCACAACCTATGAAGAACAGGAACTCTCCTCTTAGCCACACAAAAGCAAGGCTGCTCCAATAAGATGAAACTTAAACCTCTTTGTATAAATTAGGTTTGGCTTGGTTAGTTTGGGGTTTTTCTTTTTGTTTTTGTTTTTTTTGGGGGGGTGGTGTTTTTTGTTTGTTTGGGGTTTTTTGTTGTTGTTGGTATTTTTTTCCCTCTCTAGAACATGTACAAAACAAGATAGTTTTGAAAGAAAGTATGTATACAGTGTCAAACTTAGGTAAACTCTTCAACTTGTGTTTTCTCTCCTTCTCTACCCTTTGCCCCAGACAAATTATTATCCTAACATTGCACAAGAAACACAAAGACTCATTAGGTGCTCTAGGTCTGTTTACAAGAAGCTCTCTCAGTGTGCATTATGTACAAGCACATAACAGGTAATCCGTGAAGCTGTAGACTGTACAAATCTGTGAATGAGCCCTGGATATGTTCCTGACATGCTGATCAGTCACCTTCTAAAGTGTTTTGAGCTTCCTTTGTCCTGAAGTCCTGCCTTGCTGTCCATGTTTGAGGCCAGACATCTATGAACAAACCTGAAATACCTCATTTACAGGTGGCTGCATCAGAAAAGCATCCATATGATGAATACAGTTAATAACATTTGCAATAATCACACACATACTCCTAAGTCACATGCTTGGAAAAGTAACTGTGAAGGAAGGAAAAATGCTTATGCCAGAAAGTAGCCTCTGTCCTTGAGTGAGTCTTCTCTCTTCCAAATTAAGTCAGTGTCAGTGGCCAAAATCAGCCGCATTAAGCTGTCAGAAGTGTTCTGCCAGGGAGTTTTCATGTTATGAAGTTCCCATTCTGTTGACATCCTCACAAGTTATTAGTCAGGCTCAATGTATGCCTTCTTTATGAATTAATCTTTTGCCTTGACTCAAAGCCTTTGCCTTTAAAACTGTAGTTATTTTAAAACTGGTATTAGTTCTCCTCCTTGCAAAGGGAAATTTGGAAAAGCATACGTGAAGCACTATAGCAATGTGACAGGGGTTAACCAAGTCCTTGAATAACAGCTTTGAGAGCTATAGACTGCTTCATTCATCTTAATGATTATTTAATCTCGGAAGCTGACAGTAAGTTCCTTGCCTACAGCATATTGAAAACTGACAAGGAGAGGGCATGATAAAGTAATGTGAATTTAATAGCAAAATAAATAATACAGAAGCTAGAGCATTGATTGCATTTTTCATTATCCTACTGAAGTCAATAGGAGAGCCATGCTTCCAACACCTTCTGGAAGGAATGTAGAGTTTCCCCTTCCGTAGTAATGGGGACGCAATGGGAAACTCATAGCTTTGGACAACCAGCCAGCTTCTGCTGAGCCCATGGTGGCGAGCAGGTTGAAAGGGAAACCTGACTACCCTTCCTTTCACCAGTGCTCTACTATAAACTCCCTCACCAGTCACAGAGGGAAAACATGCCACTCCCAGACGTTTTACAGCCCCAGTCTCAAGGGCATGACTTAGCATTTAACTACGAATCATTGGAATAAAAATTACTTTGAAGGGAATTATTCTCTAGCTATATGTCCTAGAGGACATTGCCAAGCCTCCCACACCCAGAAGGAGACAGCTTCCTTTCCTGGTGTCTGCCAACTCACCTTGCTCCTCTTTATGGGCCTTCTGAAGATATGTGACAGGCAAAAACCATTTTGGCCTTCCAAGGCTGCTAACTGGCTTGTACCAACTACTGAAATTCTGCTGAGAGTTCAGCACTAGCAGCATTACCTGTGAGCACTATGGCAGAGGTTTTTGTGCATTGAATTTCTCAGGACTCACAGACCAAATTTATTGCATCACTACCTCCATGAAGCTGACTTGCAGGACTTTTCTGCTAATATTTATGATGACCCTTGACAAATACAGTTAAAGCCTTTGACTTTGATTGAAGAACATATTTTAGATCTCAACTGACAGAACAGAAATCAGTATAATTTCCAGTACCAGCCTGTGTGATTGAGTTGCTTTGATTGCCCACTGAGTCGAATACAAACCAATGCATGCTCTTATGTTGTACTGCTTTTTCAATAACTGTAATTCCTTCAAAGGTAATATATGTTTTGTAACATCTACATTGTCCTATTTATTTCTCTCCCTCATTTTCATCTATGCTGGGTCTCTCTTGTAGCTTTCGTAGTTATGTGCTATTGGAAAAGCTATTTTCTATGACCACAATATTTCCAGCAATTCTGTGTTCTTTTTAAATCCACTCTTGAAGCTGTTGTGGATTCCAACTGTCTCACCAGTTCCTCTCCATAATCACTCTCATTTGTGCAGATTTGTTCCCCACAATCTGTGAGACAAATAGAGGAACTGGCCACTTTTATTCACATAGACATTCTCCTCTTCAAGAGTCTCTCAGCCTTCAGAATCTTGAAGCAAGTGACCCATCACAACCTCCTTCAGCCAGAAGGATGCTGACAAGGTCCAGTGAGGATTAGTTTGACTGAAGCACTGCTGCAGTTACAAACGCTCTCACTGCCTTGCATCATATTTAACCATATTAGCCGAGATTTCAAACTCTCCTTTTCAAAGAAGGGTGAATGTCTCAAGTACCAACCCGAGAATGTAATGTACCAGGTATATGGTAAAAAATACACATGATCACATATGGTATCTGAAAAGTTAAACAACAGACATTAACATTTACAAAACAAGAGCTCAGTGAGGAAAAAAAAAGGCTTAATAATTCTGACTTTTTCTGCTATCCTATAAAATCTAACAATTAGCAGTTGCCTCTAGTGCATGCAAGCTAATTATGTGCTTCAGTTTAGCACAGCAGCAGTGTGCATCCACCTGCCTCATATAAGCCCATCCCTGAAAAGACTGGATGAAATCAGACAGGCCACTCTTCAGCATACCTTTAACAGGTCACTCACTGGGGCCTGTTTAATGCGTGCGGTGCCCGTGGCTGCTGGCACAGCAGCTAACTGCTTACTGTGTACCTGTGTCCTCCCTGTGCCACGAGTCTTCTTCAGACCCTAGCAGCTGAGACCGTCGCACCTGGACGGGGAGCTGCCCACAGCATCCTTTAAAACTCTGTCATTTATCAGCCCAGAACTGTAACCCGCAGAAGCTTGCACATTTAGCACTCCTGCGTGATCACTACCATCCCGGGGGCAGGTTACAGAAGCAGGCAGCCCCAGTAGGACCCCAGCTCTGCTGTAGGGGCCGGGCGCTCGCCTTTGCCCCGTCCCGCTGCGTGCCCAGTGGGCCCACTTGTGTCCGCCGCCGCCTCCCTGCGCACCCCACTGCGCACCTTCTCCCTGTGGCTGCGGGAATTAGCCTGCAAACTGCAAAATCTGCTTTCTTAAAAAGGTACATGTATGTAAGCGTGTGTGCATGTATACGTGCATGTGTACGGCCTGCCAGCTTCGGGTGCTCGCAAGCGATGCTCGGGGATGCGCGGGTTTGGGGAGTCCCCGACCCCGGAGCAACGATGGGTGGAAGAAGCAGCTCCCCGGGAGCGCAAAGGAGGGGGCGGCGGCGCCGAGCCAGCCCCTCGGTCCACGGCAGGAGGAGGAGATCCCCCGCGCTGCAACCCAATGGGAGCAGTGGCTCTTCCCTTTCTCCCGCTTCCTTTCTCCACCCCCAGCCCCGGGCTGGGGAGGCGGGAGGCAGCAGCGCTGTAGCCCGGCCACCGGCGGGGCGCGGGGCCAGGGGCAGCCGCACATGGCCCTCTCTCCGCCTCCGCTGAAACACCTGCGGGGGGAAAGGATGTCGAGGAGCGGCCGCCCCCGTCCGCGGGAGCGCGGGCTGGCCCTGGAGCCGCCCCGGCGAGGAGGAGGAGGAAGAAGAGGAGGAGAGGAAGAGAAAGGAGCAGGAGGGAAGTGGGGAAGTTGCGCCTTGCCCGCCCGGTCGGGAGCTGGAGCCATGGGCCCCGCCGGGGGTGCACGGGCCGCCCCTTCCCTGCTGCTCTCGCTGCTGCTCGGAGCCTCGGCCCCGCTCTGGCTGCGGGCGGAGAAGCTGGGTAAGTGAGTCTGGGGGATAGTGGGTTCGGGAGTGAACGGTTGAGGAAGGGGTCCAGGCTGCACGGCCCCTCGGAGGGATCCACCTTGCGCAGAGGACGAGCGGTGGGGTGCTAGGAGGAGCGAGCCACGCCGCGCTCGCCTTGTTGCTGTGCGGGAGCGCAGCCTGAGCTGCTCTCGGGCTGCATATAGTTGACCTGGTTAATGCTCGCCGGGTTTATCCCCCTGTCTGAGTAGCTGTGAGATTAAGGGGGTAACCGGCCCTAGGGTAAACGCACACTATGGCTTGCTTCGCCTTTCCTTAATTAGGACATTAGGACTTTTTTTTTTCTTTCTCTCTCTCTCTTTTTTTTT
>VWYK01105738.1:2611-41067 GCA_013399775.1 Semnornis frantzii | reverse complement strand
TTTTTTTTTTTTAAAAAAAAGTCGAGCGGAGCCAAACTCTCCGGCAAGTTGTAGGCAGGAGTCTGGGAGCGGCTCCGGCCCTTCCCATGGTCACCTGGGCGCCCTGCTCCGTGCGCGACAACCGGCGCTGGGTCACCGGCAGCAGCTCCTCCGCCCGGTTCTCCGGGACTGGGTCCCTCAGCTGAGCCCCGGTGTCTCAGCCAGGCGCAGGCGGGTCTGCTCGCACACCGCCTCGCTGAGACCGAGCAACGCCCGCACTCGTGTCGGGACAGAGCTTAGCAGGGCTCTGGGCAGCTCTTTTGTGATGCTGCAGTTCTCTCAGTGTGGGCTCAGGCTCTACTCTCCTTAGGCGGTGTTTTGATGCTGCTCCCGATTGAGCTTCCTGTGTAAATTACAAGCGCAACCGACTGCTCCTACCGAGGAGTTGCAACCTTTTGGCTGTGGCATTTGCATGGCCTGATGCATCCATCTTAGAAGAGTTCACTGACAGCTACCGGACTGGTAAAATAGTTTACGCTGGAATTCGAGCGTAATGAGTTTGATAGTGCATTCAGAGGAATTAATAGTCCCTGCGCTAATGCTACAACTTGGCTGCAAATTCCAGAACCGAGGGCAATAGCAGTGCATCCAGGCACTGGTACAAAGTACTTTGACTGATTTGTGCCTCTCTTCCCCACAACTTCCAAAGAATGGAGATCTTTGATGTGGATCTCCACAGAAGGGAGAATTTAGTATGAGTTGCGTTGCTTTTCCACTTGTCAACTTCGTGCCGGCTTTGCTATTCTGTCCTCGTATGTTTCCCTGTTTTGAGACACCAACTTGATATGCTCCAAAAAACATTATACCCTCATTCCCCTAGTTTCGTCAATTTTTTTTTTTTTTTTGGGGAGGGGGGGTGTGTTTGCCTGTTTCCTCCTTTACTAATGTTTGTCTCACACGATGACAACAAGGAGAAAGTTATTTGGAGAGTCAGAAACAGTAAGTTTGTTGCCATCTGTGAAGGGTTTTTTTTTTTAGTGCATACAATGACATGAAGCAGTATGAATCCTATGCCTAAACTTAACTGATGTTACATTAAAGAATTTTTTTACTATCGAACAACCAGCAAGGAAACAGTAATGTTTTGTCTGATTCTCTTTGGACCAAAGTTCAATTTATAAGATAGTCTGTCCAGTCTTTAGAAGGCAGAGGAGATTTTGACCTTTCTTTCCTCAGGGTGCAGCTATTCTATTCATTTATTGATATTACCCTGTAAATTAGGGGCTAAACGTTCTAAAGTCACACCAGTGGGGAAAGGAGATAAGGATAAGTGGATACCAACTTCCTGTTACACAAGCTTCTTGACTTGATTTAAAAGTTGTGATGGAGCACGGGAAGTGCCAGAGCAAATCAGGCTCCAGTTTCAGCTAATTCTGTATCTTGTCATCACCACTGGTGTCTTCAACCAGCTGCTTCAAAGAGAAATGTGCTGGTTTAAATATATTGATGTTAAAATACTCGCTTTTAAAAGTAAAGTTTTCTGGCTTCTCGTGAGCTGGCTGTGCAACCTGCTTTTTTTCATGACCAGCTCACCTTCCTTTTCACTTTTCCCTGAGGGATGCTAACAGGACAAGGATGAAGCTGCTGTTACAGTTTCTGTTCCCTCCCTTAAGTTTTAAATTAGGAAAGGGCCCTTTTTTCCCACTGCTGCTTGGTTACTTGCTCATATCTGAGTGTGACTGCAGAGCCCAGGTGTCAACTCTTCTGCTCTTGAAAATGTCTTGTGCGCGCGTTGTCCAAAAGCATTTGAAACATGGAATTGTCTTGTTCATAGAATGGTGATAGGGAAGGCTGTGTGTTCAGGGATCTGATTTTAATGAAAACATTTTTATAAGCTTAGTAGGTCTCACCTGGGGACAAATATCACATCTGACTGTCCATGAGTAATAAATAGCTTTGGCATTTATAATAAGAGGTTCTTTTCCCTTTTAATTCTGCTATATACTGATATTACTTTCTCTTGTGGCTTCAGTTGCTAGTTCTTTGCTGACAGCTACAAACTATATCTTGTTCCCTACCTGTCAACCTCACATGGCTGTACCTGACTTGGCCTGTCTTCTCAATATTTCCTTCTGGTGGTTTAAACTCAAGGTAGAAAGGAGTGAAACCTGAACACATTATCTTTGCCTTTCACTGTCTTCTGGTTTTTCTGCTTTTTTTTCTTCTGGTCTCATTGTGCGAGACCTTGAACCATGTAATTGTGGAGGGCGGATGTCTAAATCAGAATTGAATGTAAGTCCATCTTTATTACATTTCTGGCCAGTAGGACTTGAAGCTGACCTAGTGGTCAGTTGTTTGTAGAAAGGTATAACAGGAAGGGGAATTGTACTCTGTTAAGATTTAAGCCACTGCTCCAGCTATATCCCATTTATTTTCACTTCAAATCAGGCACAGCAATGAAAGTGTTTCTTGTGAGATTTGCAGATCAGCATCTGAACTTCGCTTGCAGGATTCCTGAGTTTGGTAACAGTTGTACCCAGTGCCCA
Organism: Semnornis frantzii; assembly: GCA_013399775.1. Lineage (NCBI taxonomy): Eukaryota > Metazoa > Chordata > Aves > Piciformes > Ramphastidae > Semnornis > Semnornis frantzii. The sequence goes on along the minus strand of VWYK01105738.1, from coordinate 38,542 downwards.
GGCAGAAGAATTGATGGGCAGTAGACAAATATTTGTGAGGTGAGGCTGTTATTTAATGTGACAACAGCATATGCAGTAATTATGAGAGCTTATGCTTGTTCTCAGGGGTCTGTACAAAACCCATCCCAAAGGATATCGATGTGATCATGCTAATCCACTTTGCATGCCCATTTCCATCAGTCTGAAATCCAGAAAGAGATGAATCCTTCTTGTACCCACCCCCCTCCAGTTTCTAAGTTGATTGGTAGATTTTCAGTTTGTTTGCATTTTGTCCTTATGTCTGCTTCTTTCCTTGGCTCGCTCAGTCTTGCCTTGCGAATGCCGATTGGAATCACTGAAGAGGGAGGCAACAGTTTTCTGGTTGCGGTTCATAAGCAATGCCACATGAAAATGGCAACGTTTCCAGTTGCACAGGCTTTGCTATAAATAGCTTTAAGCCCTTTATATGTACTTCTCTTTAGGTTATCAGGGGATATATTTCAAACAAAATCAGAGACAGGCAGGCTACTGGGAATCTCACTGACAAAGGAGGGAGGAAAAGATGCCTTGGGAAAGTTGTTACCTGCACATTCACATCACATGTGTGGCTGTTGAATCATATTTCATGCAAATTATTTATTGATTTTCATATGCAAAACCACCAAATTCATTTGTGTTTATCAGAATGGTGCCACCTTTAGTCCACTGGAGCTACACTTGTTGTACAGCAAAAAATACTTTGTGAAACACTGACGTGGACGATGCTTATATGCTGCTGCCTAGAGATGCCTCAAAGCCATGTCAGGGACCAGTTGCACAGTTTTAAAAGCCTGCCTGAGCTAACAAACCACCCCAAGAAACGTGGTCTTGAGTGGTGGCAGGCACTGAAGCCCTCAGCAGAAGAACCACTGCAGTTTGAGGCTGACTGTATTGTATCAGATGCTCTCTCGTGGCATGTACTTACCAACACATGGGTTTGCACCATCTGCTAAGAATAAAACAAGCCAGACAAAATCAAAATAAAATCCTTCTGACTGGATTTGGTGGAATGGTGTTGGATCTCAACTATCTGCAATAAAAAAATGTTAATAGCAATGCATAAGAATGAGCACACAACTTCCCTAAAAGGCTTAATGAGCTTTTCAGGAGGGATTAGGAAACTTCAAACTGGGACAATCTACCAGTGATGCTTAAATAAATAAAATAAAATTAAAAGGATAATGGTTTGACTAGTTTTAAGAGGATAGAGTATCTCAATTTTTACTCTCAGAATAAATTATGAAATAGGTAATTAAACTGATTTAGATTGTGACATTTCATTGAGTGCTAAAGGCATTTTTGAGGATAGCTGGACACTTGCATATAGAGAGGCTGCCAGTGGTTATGGTTAGGCTTGTTGATCCTGTATAATTAAGCCTGGGAGCTGAGAGTATTATGAGGAGGAAGTGCTTTGGTCTTTCATTCCCTCTCTCCCTGTCTCATCTTTCGTCAGAGCCAGGACTTGCCTCTCAGGAATCTATTTCCTAGACGTGAAGGTTTAGCTTGGTGGTGGTGGGACTTCTTCATCCTCCCTGAGCAGGATATCCAGCCCCAGTGCAACCATGCTCATTATTTCTCTTCCCCTGCTGGATGGAGTTGCTGTCTGTTGGCAGCAGCTGCCTGCATGGCAGCTCCATGCTGCTTCTGCATGCAGAGAAAGGGAAGAATGAGTACGCTCAAGATATGCTGGCTTTGCACATCTCCAAAGAGCTTCAGTAGAGGTGGTTTCACGTACAAGAGGGACAGAAGAATAGAAGGGGAAAGCAAAGCAAGACTAGAAATCAAGAGCCAAGGCCTCCTGAAAGACCAGAATCTTCATTTTGATATTTAGTATTGCACATTTAGCCTCAAGCTGCTAAAATAATGTTCATTGGTAATGTAGTAAAGCTCTAAAACATTTTCTTTCCTCAGCTACTGCAGAAACCTTGTTTCTATCACAGCTTTAATCTGTGATGCTCAAGTTTTTGGCACTTCCACTAGAGATTGTTCAGCAGTATTGGATTTCAGGCTCGTGCTTTGACATTAAAGTTGAAGTCATGTTGATGTCATCTTCCAGATGTTCATGTCCACTGAATAAAAATTGTGTTTATTTGTTTTATTTCAAATTACCAAACCACGTGGGGCCTCTGGATGAGATCCCTGATGGTATACAAAGGCCTGGGCGTCCTGTCAGAAATCAAACAAAACTTTTCTTCATGGTGTAGTAAGAAAGACCTCAAAACACTGGAAGCATAGGTGGATGTCTTCACCCATCTGAACACAATGGCTTTGTTACATCCCTGAGCCTTGTTGTTGCAGCTGCAGTAACTGCCCAAAACTACTTGTGTTTCCCTCTGGTGCAACACTTGTTCTGTGTTTGGCTTAATATAGTCAGCTATGCTTTAATTCTAAAACAAGATCAAAACAAAAACAACAAACAAGTTCCTTTTTTCCTCCAAGTATGAAAATGTATTTTAGCCCATAATATAAATTCGAGCATCCTGCTGGTCACACTCTACTGGAAGACTTTTAACACTGAGGTCCACTAACTCTGGAGCTGTTGCCCTTCCTGTTGCCTCAGCTTGCTCCCAAAGCCAGGGATTTGTGTCATCTCAGTCCTTGTGTTAGCCTGGTACAGGGGAACTGAAGTTGAAATGCCTGGAAGCTACAGGGCTGAAGGCTTTACAGCAGAGTTTCAGAAGATAAGCTCTTATTGTAGTGTGCATTGTTTTGTGCCACATGGAACGAGTACTTGGACGGCTGGAGGTGGCAACATTTTCAAACCCAAAGAGTCAGCACTTGCTGATCTGTTAGTGTTTTGTGACAGAGAGGAAAGGAATAGATGAACTTGTGGTCCTTAAAATGTGTCTGAGAACATACAGATTTTCCTCAAATGTTGATGCTTGTGTTTCGAAAATAAATCTCTTGTTTGCCTTAGATGAAATTCGGTCCCTGTGTTCTTTAAGTGGAAAGCAAAGTAATGTATCAAAAGAAGCTGAGCAGTTGTACTGAGGTGTTCACTCCTGGTGAGTGGAAAATCTATTGAACCTGTCTGCTGTAACCTGTTTCAAAACTTGAGAACAAGACACTTTGCTACTACTAATTAAAAAAAAACCAAAACAACAAAACCAGTCAAGACCAAGTCATGGACTCCTGGGACAGGTGCTGTACACAGGGTGGCATTAAACATCTTCTTCTGCACTTCCACCCTCATTTGAAAATACCTTTTGTGCAGTCTCACATCAACAGACACTGAAATGATGCTGTGGATCATAGCAGTGCACCCAGCACTACAGTACTTCAGTAATAATATAGCTACTTTCCTGTTTGTTTTTTCTTTTAATTTATTATTATTTATTTAAAGTAAGTGGCACAGCAACCACATGTAATGAAAACGAAGCAGGGAACTCATGAAGTTTACTGCTTTAGGGAGCCTCTGGTTAATACCTTGATGATGAGTATTGAGGAGGCTGCTCAGATGAGAATACAGGGAAAAAAGGCATTTCTTGCCTTCCGAATCAGCAGCCTGATGTAGCTCTTTAGCCTTATCTTCACCTTTATTCAGTTAATTTTTGCTTCCATTTCTACTAAGGAACCACTTGTTAGATTGTGTTAACCATGGAGGACGTTGCTAGTTTTCCTGGAAGCTGGATTGACTGAGTCAAGAGGCAAAACAGAAAATTGTGTCTTGCTAATAAATGACAAATATTGTTTCCATATCAAGCTAATTAATTTTCTCTGGAGATTTTTTTTTTTTTTTAATTTACACCTTGGGGATAATGGTGTGTGTGGGGGTTTGCTTTCTACTATACTTTCTTATTAAAATATCATACATTCCTCTCAGGGATGCAGACAAACAAGGTGAATGTGTGATTTTTTTTCAAGTAAGAAGGTTTGCTTTTGAGGAGAAAAAAAGCCTACTCTTCATCACTGATAACTGTCAATCTTCCTTGACTTGTGTCAGATTAACAAGGGAATAGCATATTAAAAAAAAAAAAAAAAGAGGGGGGTAGTTTCATTCTATCATGTTCAACTACTTCCTCTTACCCAAATTAAAGCTGTTTTGAAATCTTGCCTTGCCACCTGCTCCTGTAACTGGAACAGCTCTGCTTCAGCCTCTCCTTACCCTGGTGTCTCTGAATTTCCTGTCCCTGTGGGTTTGTCAGTCCTTAGCACTGCTGTGAATATTCCTATTTCTGTGCAACCCAATATTCGAGTCTGGCCCTGAGCTTGCAGCATATGTTTCCCACACAGTCCAAATTTGGTGCAATATACTGTAAGTTAATCTCCAGTAAAGCACAGCAAAGAGAAAAACTTGGGGAAAAAACAGATGGAGAAAGTAGAGCAAACAATTTGCATATATATGATATGTCTCTCAGTTAAGACTAACATTTCCTACTTTGCCTGAAAAACCCTTAATGGAAACCCAAGTGCTTGTTTGCCCAAATCAGCAGAATCAGAAGAGATGCCCTAATGTCACAATGTCCTCCCAGCACAGAGGGACCTCAGGATAGGAGGGCAAGGCTCCATCGCCTGCCGTGGCCTGGCATCCCTGTTGCATTACTGGGATGCTGTAGGCAGAGGGATGTGGAAGAAGCTTCATTCTGAAGCATCACCAGGGTCCTGGGTTATTCCACATAGGGGGCTGATGGAGAAGCATGACCACCCCTTTACAGTTCTTCAAGGTTACTTCTGGGCATGAAGTTACAACAAGTGTTTGGCAATGACCTTCTCAGTGTCTTCTCTGCACTTGAGGTGCACAATGGGAACACATATCCTAAAGTGGGCAGGTGTTTGTCAGAAAACAAAAAAACTCAACCTCCCCTTAGCAAAAAGGAGATCTTACACTTAAGAGTCCTCTGAAACTTCCATACTTGTGCAGCTCCATCCTGACACCTGTTTCTAAAACCACACAGAGCAATAATTGAAGTGGTCAGTCACAGCAGCCTAACACCTCCATAGCACTGAGAAACACTAAATGCAGCTATGCAGGAAATAAATAAATTAAAGATTACAAATCTCTCTTTGTTGCAGCAGTTAAAAACGTATAGAAGTTTTCTCACCCCCACAGGCTCTGGAGTGCTGTATTTAGAGTGCTGAAAAGCAAATTCCAGTGCTGAAACTTGCTTCTCTTGAGGACTACATTTGGGTGTACTGCCTATGTCCTGGAAGCAGTGACTAAAACATACTTATTTTGAACATGTACTTCAGTGCTGTCTGTCTTTCACAGATCGTGATGGAACCAGATAGTGCTCCTGAAAAGCAAAGGCAAACCTAGTTTGCTACTATTTCTGGGTATTTAATAGAAGCAAAGCAAGCAAACTGTACGATGCTATTTACATTTTTGTGTCAGCCTTGTCCCTTATGTGGTGCAGGATCTTATTCTTTATAGAACGCAGCAGATTTCTTATGTCCTCATACATAATTCATGGCAAAGGGACTGGCAGGCTGTAACTGCCTTCTCTCCTTCGGGCACTGGGACTTCTACAGTAATCTGAATCATCTTGCCGCTGAGGTCTCATGCATAAATGTAGCCACGTAGCATAAGGTTTCATCCTGACACAAGTGCTTAAGGTGTGTGTGCAGATCATGGAACCACAGAATGTTAGGGGTTGGAAGGGAACTCGAAAGATCACCGAGTCCAAGCCCCCTGCCCGAGCAGGATCACCCAGGGCAGGTCACACAGGAATGCATCCAGGTGGGTTTTGAAAGTCTCCAGAGGAGACTCCACAACCTCTCCGGGGAGCCTGCTCCAGGGCTCTGTCACCCTCACAGTGAAAAAGTGTTTCCTTCTGTTCGCTTCCGCTCCAGTGGACCTGAGATGGTTGCTCTCCAGAAAGCTCTGTGATTAAGCACCAAAATTATTCAAGTTTTTTATAGATCCATTGAAACTGAAAAAAAAAATCAGTGCATGAACTTCTGGTTCATATTCGTGTTGGTTTAAGTAAGACTTTTCCATGACTTGTTAAGGTGGCAAATGAGCTGCCTCTTTAGGGGATCAGCTTCCTGTTGGTGCAAGAAGTTGCTTATAAGGAGACTTCTGCCTGCCTTTTGCATTTTAGCAGTAAATAAATAAAGTCACTGATCTCACTTGGCTTTGGTTTTTCTCTCTGCAAACTTCTGCAAAGACGGGAGGTTTCTGGGGTAGCAAAGGCTGCCCAGGCTGTTTGTGCAATCTAGCAGAGTCATTGCCATGTAGGTCAGCACAGCTGGAAAGACCTCCCCAGCCGCCGGCATGTGGCTGTGCCTGCAGTTTGTAAAGGACTCTTTAACTTTGAAAAGTGGCAGCAGAGCTGTAAGCTCCTTTGCTAGATAAGGCATTTACAATGGTTGTCAGAGAGGGTTTTTTTTTTACACTCGATGACGGCGATCCGACTTGTTACCCAAATAACTTCTGAGATGTTTTGAGGCAGAGCATCTCCTGAGGCTGGCTTCAGGGAACACCCTGAGGGAAGGCAGCCCCCAGCCACAGCCTGAGCAGCTGGGGAAGGGCTGGGGGGTGGCCAGCGCAGCTTGGTGGGAATTTGTCATTTAAGGAACCACTGAAGAACCCAGTTGGAGATGGTTTGCTGCTTTCTTATTCCTACCTTAAGAGGGACATTAGAGCAAATAATGTCTGTGAAGAGGAGGAAAAAAAAAAAACATGCTGTGGTTTGGTTGACCTCCTTCTCCTTTTGCATCCTTTTGAAGCTGGTAAGTAAATAATTTGAGCAACAAATTCAGCACTCCACAGGATTGCTTTGTTTCTTCTGTTGCTCTGCCTTGCTTCCTGCTCTCAGCCTTCCTCCTAGCCAGTGCTTGGGTAGCAAAACCAATGTCCTGAGGATCTGCTGCAGCACAGGGGTTAAGATGGTTCCTGAAATCCCGATGGAATCAAACAGATTAAAATGCAGTTCAAAGAACACTTCACATGCTATTTATTTTTTCTGTTAGATAGAGCAAAGTGGGGGACTTCTTCCCTTGAAAAATTAGTAATACTAATTTAAAGGCCATGGAAGATTGCAGTCACTATTTTTTTGCAGGTCATTAGAGACTTGCCTTAATTTTCTGTGGTTGCATTCCTTATTTGAAAAGAGTTTTTCCTGTATCCACAGAATATCGTGAAGAATGTAAAGCTGGATTTCTAAAAACAAAAAATCCCAACACGATCAAACAAAAAACCCAATGCAAAACCACACCAAACACCCCAACAAAACCCCAAGCCACCAAAAAACCAACAACCCACCTTCCAAAACTCCTGTGGATTTCTCTGCTTTAGATGCAGGGCTCAGCCAGCTGCTCAGCTGGTGTGAATGGCATCTACCCTGAAATTGGTGGCTTGTGAAATCCCCAAATGCCTGATCACCACACCTCCCCCCTCCCTGTGTTGCCTGCAGCTCTGGGTCCCAGCGTAGCTGGGAGGCAAGCAAGAGAACTGGAGGTACTTGCCTGCCCAGAGATGCCTCAGGTCCATGGTCTTGCCTTTTCATTTGTTATCTGCACGAGCACCCAGTCAAGAAAAGCGCAGAGGTCTGGCATCTTGCATTCTTCTCTGGAGAATGCCAGGTATAGGTCCCAGTCACACGGTGTTATGATCACAAGGTCAAAAGCTGATGATCTTGACCCTGGTTTGGCAGTGGAGAGGTTAGAGTTGAAGTGCTGGGTTTTGCCCCATTACCTCAAAAAGGAGTGAAGGTACAAACGCTTTTGGCTTTGCAGCATGCACAGGTCTGTCAGTGATGACAGTCAGAGGAGCTGCGTGAGAACAGAACACACCAGTGGGTTTGGATGGTATCTCTGGCAAAAATCTTTACTTTTGCCCTTTGGTCTTTTCTCCTATCCTATATGAGCAGGGAGGGCACAGGTTTGACTGGAAAGAGTTGATTTCTTTTTTTGATGCTTATCTCCTATGCATAATTCAAATAGTTTTTCAAATGTGGGTGTAGAACTTCTTGACTTGGTTTTTTAATAAGGTGGAGCTATTACTTCAGGGGCATCTATATGTAATACAAGACAAATGTTATATTTCCTTCGGGAGCTTCTTATCAGAGCTTGCAGAGCTGTGTCCTGAACTCAGTGGCATTTTCTTTGCTTTGGCAGTGTCTGTTTGTAACTGTGGCTCTTCCAGAAATGATGAGTTTTGGGTTGAATCCAAAATGTAGGTAAACAAGCTCAGTTTTCTTCTCTCTCCTCTCAAGAGAAGGAGGAGTGGGAAAGAAGGACAGACCAGCAGACCCCCAGTGCCTCTGCAAGCTGAGCTCCAGACAGAGCAGGGGAACGCCACTGTGAGGGTGGGCACACAAAAGGATGTCAAGCAGGGAAAGGTAAATCAGAGAGGGAAATAAGATTGCCTGGGAGGTCTCAGTGGAGAGAGATTGGCAGCCACAGGGCAGCAGGTAGTGGGGTCTGTAGCCAGCAGGGCCGAGAGAGGAATGCTGATGCTTGAGAGATAAATGCTGGTGCCCGACGGGGCTGGTAGAGCAGAGCAGAAGAGGGAAGGAAGCTGCTGGCTGTGTGCATGAGCACACCTAACTGTAACACGTGTTTAGCACTGGAGCAAGTCCAACTCCGTTATTAATTGCTTGGCGAGGGTGAATCAGAAGGATGAAAAAAGCAGCTGTTTGCTGCCAGGATATTGTAGCAATGTTTGTGAAAATGCGCTTTGATTCCATGCTACGTACCCAACCTGTAGCCTGTGGTATAAATACACTTGGTGAAAGGTGCAGCTTTTTATAGCAGTTGATTGAAAAGTTGTAGCCTCTCCCCTAAGTCAGAGGGTATGTGCCAAGTGTCTAGGTGAAGGTGCTGTGGTCATCCACCTGTGTGTGTGAGCAAGGAGTGGAAAAGCCCACGGAGCAGAGCAGTGAGGGGCCAGGGCTCAGCTGGCACAATGGGCTTGGGAAGAGATGGGAGGAGAGAGTCAGCCCAGGTAGGTGACTCTGGGTGCTGGGAGGGTGGCTGGAGGAACCAGCATCATTTTCAGGAGTCTCTAACAGCTGCTTCTGAAATCACCACCGTTTTTCCAAAGCCATAGTATCCATCAGGGGCTGTGTGCAGGGCAGCTGACAGTGTGGGGCTAGAGCTTGTTCGCAGGCAGTTTAGATCCTGGATGGGGCTCTCCTGTCTGTAAGCCACCAGCCGTGGTCAGCCTCAGCCCAGAAGCATTCTTTCACCTTCCCCCATGCACATCCATCACGCACGTGTCTGAGGTTGGGAAGTGCTACTACCTGCCAGCCACCTGGTACCACTCTCCCCCTCTCCACAGGGATATGCATTGGTGACTGCTGGAGAGGTCCCAGGTTTAGTTTTACACTCATCTGCTGCTCTGGGTGAGCACTGAGTGGCAGAGGGCAGGGTGCAAGCAGAAGGTGCTGGTCGTCGTTCTCCCTTCTTGGGGAGCTATTTCTATTGTCTGATGCAGAAGGCTATTTTTATCTGTGGTAAACAGCCTTAATTCCAGCACTCTGATCTTTGGTGTAACCTGTGCATAGACCAATAGGCTCATGATCCAGAGACCACGATCTTGATCTTGATTCAAACACCCGTGGGAGCTCAGTTTACAAAACATGGTTGGTGTGCTTTCAATAGCTTTTGCTGCTGAGGGGAGATTTTGTTAAATCTAAGCAAGTTTAGACTTTTAGCTGCTGAACCCTTGTACTCAGATAGTTTGCTTTACTCCTGTGCAGTCAGAAGTGATGAGACGTGGATATCTGAGGCAAGGCTGCCTTTCACCAAACGGAGTCTGACTTCTTGGACATTACTTCAGTTCTTGCTGTGAACAAGCTTTTGTCATGACATTTTCCTTTGAGGCAGGAGGAACAGAGGCAGCAAGGGACATGAGAGGCGCAGGCTGCTGCTGTGCTTGCCTCCCATCAGCTGGAGTATTTGAATGGCCGTGTTCCACCAGTGGAAACAGCGTCAGATATTCTGATGGTAATACACTGGTTCAAAGGCAGATTTTACCCAAAAAATAGGAGTTTCCCTAGGAACAAGACCTTGTATAACCTCAACAGAGGGGGCTGGCAGGGTGAGGCCTCTGGTGCACAGCTTTATCTGTGCACTTTCTGCAGAAAGATAAAGCTCTGTGACCTGGACAGTTGTTAATGATCTTACCATAGTAGTGATGTCTTTTCAGTTTTTTGAGGAGAGTTTTTACCACAAAGGATCCTTGGGGTTGTACTGAGGTGACAGAGGTCAGAATGTATCCCAGCAAGATGAAGACTATGTGAACCTTAGATTTTTCATTTTAAGGAGTTCATCCCCAGGACGTTTTCTAGTGGTTGTGTAACTTTTACTTTTGTTTTCCCTTTTCTTTCCCTGTAAGTTGCAAACAAAGCTCCAGATTGTAGCTATTTGATTTTTCACTAGCCCACCGAAAGTAAAAGCTTATAGTTAAGGACACTCAGTTTAATTTCAAGACCAGGGGTAGTTTTTTTGTACTACACAGCAGTCTTCTATACAGACAGCAAGGCTGTCCTGCGTCCTGCTGGAAGTCATCTAGTTTTATGCTGCTTGGACCTTCCTGCACCCCTCTCTGGGCTCAAAATTGGTGGGTGATGTACTGTATTGGTCCTTACTTTCTGCAACAGGAATAAAAATGTTTCTATTATTGGCCCAAGAGGCCAGTTTGCTTTTCATCTTGAGCATATTCCTACGCATTCTGAAACCAATGGAGGTCGAACAACCCGAAGAAGTGATGTTTTTTTAAAGCATGTGAACAAAGATCTGCAAAACCATATTTAATGTGTTTTATGGTGAGATGACTTTGGATCTATGTCTCCTATTCACCTCTATGCCAAGCATGCAAGAAAATGAAACATCAAGCAACAAAGCTAGTAACAATGACAGAGCTTCAAAATAAATCCTGTTGCTTGTGAAAAAGCAGCTGAGTTGGATGAAATGGGAGTGCAATTATATAGTAGAGAGTCAAAATTTGATAGCTTGAAGCTCATCTTTGCACAGTATGCCTCTTCCCCCCCAGCCTCAGGTGCAGCAAGTTTCATTATCAATGCTTTGTTTCCAGTCATTCACCTTTAAATAATCTCATCAAATTTAAGTTTGTTCCTCCGAGTGATTGTGGAAGGAAATTCAGAAAGTAGTTAAAATGGATATAGCAAAACAGTTTAACCAGAATATCCTCAAAAGTAAAATTCTGGCTAGTTAAAATGAAACACTGAATTCCCAGCTCTGCTGGATTCTTTATTGTATTAACACTTCTAGGACTAGTTTCAGTTTTGCAGTGATAAAGGGTAGCAGTGTGCAAGACTCCCATGGAAACAGTGCCTGTGCCCTAACTGACCTAAAACTGGTGTGCACTAGAGCCACAACTCCAATAGTTCCATGATTTGAAAGATTCAGCAGAATGAAAGGGCTTAAGCTTGAAGACAGAAATTTAAATTTACTAATACACTTTAAAATAGTTCACTAAAAACTTCTTCCTTTGGTAGTCAAGGTCTCTTGTCTGATACCTGCTTCCTTCCCCTCCGTGTATGCTTCCTGTTTTCCATGTCAGCCCCCACATCCCCCCATGTATTTCCATGTGCCTTTTCCTGTTGTCATACGTACTGCTGCAGCTGCTCCTCAGATGCCTACACCAAGGAAAGGCTTCAAAGCCAAGCTGGCTCCTACAGAGTACTGGGAAAAAACACTTTGTGGGAACCCACCCATGCCCCTTGATCAAAGAGGGAGTAGCACTCACAGCTCTGGGCATGACCCCATGAAGCAGCCAAGGCACCATTAATGATGCACATCTCACCTCTGAAGCCCCTCCTGTGTCTTTGCCTTGTCTTCTGTGCTTTTTGTGTTGTGAGTGGTGCAAGAAAACCATCAGGAAAGTAAGATGGCTCAAGTTGTTGGTAGTGTGTAGTTAAATCACATCTGCGCTTTCATTGTGACTCAGTTACTCTCTCTGACAGCTCTTTCTATGAAAAGAAAATGTGAAATGCTGAGTGGAAGAGAACTCTGCAAAGAAGGCTCATACCTGCTGCATGTGGAATTGCATCTTCAGGGTTTCAGTAGGGTTTGGTTGTAAACCAGGAAGCCAGAATGTTTCTAGAGGGCTGGCAAATGCATCTTGGTTCCTGTGGGATCCCAACCCTGCCTTCTACTGCCTTTCAACAGAAATGTGACTATATTTATTTAGGTTATTTATAGTCCAGCAACCATGTAATTGAGGTGGAGCATTACAAAATACTTTAAGAGGAGGATGTACTTATGAGACATGACTGACTGGCCAGAATTGAGGAATATGTTTTGTGTCCGTTCCTTGTTTCTTCTGCTGCAGGGGATGGATGTGGGCACATGGTGATGTATCAAGACAGTGGAACCCTGGCATCCAAGAACTATCCTGGAACATACCCCAACTACACTCTCTGTGAAAAGAAAATCCAAGTGCCTCCAGGGAAACGTCTGATCCTAAAAATTGGAGACCTGGATATTGAATCTCAGAAATGTGAATCCAGCTACCTTACCATTCAGAGCTCCTCAACATTGCATGGTAGGTAAAAGATAAGGCAGAGGTTGGTTCATGAACTGGTGAAAGTGTGGATGAAAAAACAACTTTACAAAATGGAAGAATCCTCAGCCTTTGTCTTGTCTTCCTCATTTTTATATTGGTGCCATCAGCACATAAGACCATTGCAAGTACCTGGACCTCTGTCAGCCCTGTAGCCTTCCCTTACAGCAGAAGAGCCAGGACTGTCCCCTCCCTCCTGACCCCCAGCCCTCATGAGCTAGACAGAGACAGGATAAGAAAGTGATGTTAGCAATCCTGTGTATCTATTTCCTAGGCAGTGCAGTGCTCAGAGAGGGGATAACTGTTGTTACTGCTAGCTACTAGTTACTGAAAACCTTTGCCAATGTACAGGATTTAATACTCACAGGTATTAAATGCCTGCAGCCAGTCTACACTGCTGAAAGGGATTTGCACAGAAAGATCAGTGAGTAATCTGCTAGAGCAGCACACTTAAAACAATCACAACAACAGGATCCTCTCCAGGGAACCTGAGGCCTTCCTCACGTTGGTTTTCCCAACTAGTAACAGTTTGATCTCCCCTTTCTGGAAGAGTCAAGCTGATTTTCAAGTTGGTGAGTCAGGTTTCAGAAGTCCAGTCAAAATTCAGCGCTCCAAGGAGCTCCACAGTGCAGGTATAAACTCATGAAGCAACAGCTGGTGAAGTGCTGCCTGCCGGCAGTGGGCTGTAACCCTCCAGCCAGCTGAGCCTCAGTGTGCTCTACTGGACTGAACAAGCAGCATGGATTCAATGGGAGAAGATGCTGAAGAGATGAGCTACAGAGTCTCTGCTGGTTTTCCAGCTCACTCAGCTCCTTGCTTGGCTCAGTAAAGTGTGTGGCTCTGAGGACTCTCCTTAGTAGTAGGGAGAGTTGATTGCCTTTGATTCATGAGGATGATCAGTCCATCACTCATCTGCTATGATAAGATCAAGTGAGGCATTAAAGCCTTGCTCACAAATGAAGGTAAAGGTAATTACTGTTCTCACGGGGGAGGTGTTACCTTTTCTAGCAACCTTCACTAAGAGCAGGCAGTGGCACTTCAATGTCTAAACCTTGCACAGAACTTGATTTGAGGCCCAAGGAACATCTCTGGTAGTGTGTGCTGGGTCTTTTTAATGTTGTTTACTTCATTTCAGACTGTAAGTAATGCCTTGTGTTCAGCTGAAGCAGTCTGTATGCACTTGGCAGTAAGAAGGAGGTGTTTAGTGCTGCGTTGTATCTTTGAATAATGTTTATTGATGCTATCTTGGTGTTTCTAATGGAAGCTTTCCTAGGAAACAAGGATAAATCAATATATTAAGTGAAAAACGAAGCTTGGATATTGATTGAAATTCTGTCTCCTTACACATCAGCCTAAAGACATCTTCACACAGTTCAGTCCTGCAATTATTCATCCCTGTGTGTTGTGCAATCAAATCCATATAATGAATTTCTTTAAAGTATTCCCACACCCATTTTCAGACATGATTGGTAACGTCTGATGCATGTGGACTGTAATTTGCATTCTCAGTAGTGAACTGCACAATTAGCAGATTTTGCTCATATCTGATTAAACAAGTTTTATAGCTTAGGCAGACATGCCATCTGTAATGGTTTTTGTGGTCTGCAGCTCGCTGGAGACTTTCTCACCATCCTACCTACAGTGTCTGTTCTACAAGCAGGTAAATCCACGTGGAGCAAAGTGGAAATAGAGCTATATGCATAAACCCACAACAATGCTTGTGTTGTAAAGGCACAGGGATTCATAAATGAGCTTAGAAGTTCTCTAAGTCATTTGTTTCAGTAGCTTTTCTGTAGCTCCAGGTTTTAATATGCATTTGTGTAAGCAAGAGAAGTTCTCTAAGCTCTTTTTAAGTCCATTCAGTCTGTTAAGCATCCTTAAGTTAAGCTGTTTCTGAGACCAGAGCTCTTTGCAACCCTCCCTTCTCCATGAACATCTACAGAAAGGTCAACTTCCTCTCTTTGGCCAAGAAGATACTGACCTTTGCCCTGAAAATTCTCTCATAGGATGATGCAGAGTTGAAAAGATTTAGCAGGCATTGAAAACATCTGGGCAATTAAAAGATAATCTTCACATGTTTTCTGTGTTTGACCTGGGTCTAAAAAAGAAAACTTGAAGAGCTAAGTATGAAAGCTGGCAGTGTGAATATCACTCATGTTTCAAATTAGCCAAGCAGCCTTTGCTCTTTAAGAGGTTTGTAATTACAAGACAACGAAGTCTAAAGGGGAATATGTTTTAAATGCCATGCTAATCTCTCCAGCTCTGGCAAAGACATCAGAGTGAGTGTCAGTATGTGTACAAATAGCCATTAAGGAGTGTTTCTGAAGCTTAGAAAATTGGTCAGAGAGAGGACATGAGTTTGCATGTGTAAATATAAAATTGGTGTGAACAAGTTTAGGTGACAAATCACTGTTTCCCCTTCAGTTTTCTCTCAAGTGTTATCTTGACCTTTGACTGTGATTCCTTCGTTGTTACAACCTTCTGCTGAGGTTCACACAACACAGCAAGAAGTGACTCTATGTCTGTTTGGGGTATTGATGTTCCATGAAGTGAGGGCTTGGTTAATTGACCTTAATATAAGATGTGATGGTTTGGGAGTTACCTGCCCCCTCACACACACAATGAAATCACCCAGACTAGACTCAGTGGGCTGAAAGTTAAGGAATGAAGCTGTATTTACAGCTTGGCACAACATATAAGCACACACATATATATATATATATACACACACAAAATATACATGAGTATTTACAGAAATATACAGAAATATATAAGTTAAAGGTAATACAGAAACACAATCCCTCTCCCAGAAATCATAGTCCCCTTGAGGGGCTCCCAACCACCCTTCCACATTCTTTCCACCCCTCTACCTTATCCCAGGGTCTGCCTTAGGTGCAAGGTGAGTTTGGAGGATGGGAAAGGGGGGTTAGAAGCAGAATGATTAGTTGGGTTACACAGCAGAAAGCCAGAAGACACAGCAGCTCCCAGAGAGAGAGAGACTCTGTTACTTATGTTTGTGTCCTTGTTTTTATCCATCTCAGCAAACCTATGTCTATGTGTGTAGACATCACCAGTGTTTGCTTTTCACAGCCTATCATCTATTTTTTATTAAAATATTCCAATTAGCTTCAAACCAGCACGTTCACTTTTTAAAATAGGCAGTTGCAGATGAAACCACTCATTTTATGTATGTTTGTTTGAACATTGTATGTACTGTTGAATGGAAATCAATGGAAATCAGCGTAACAGACAAACAAGGAACTAGGTCCCTCTAAAAAAGGTTGGGTTTGGACCCATGGTCAGGGAGTTTCAGCTCCTCACTAGCTCTCTGCTGGCCCACCAGAATAACCCTGGGACAGAGGGTTCTTGGTGGGGCCATGGAAAGTGGATCTGGTGGAACAGTGGCTCACGCAGGAGCAGGCGGAGAAAGAGGCTGAGGATAAGGAGCACCTGTTGCCTCCTTGTTTGTTTGTTTATTTATTTCTTCATTCATTTATTTATTAGTCAGGGTTTGTAGACTGATAGAGAAGTGCTATGAACCTCATTCCTTCCCAAAGGAGCACATTGCATTGTCCGTGTGTCAAACTGGGACACAGACATGACACCAGAGTTCTTCTCACCTTAGATACTTCTCAGATTTGATGGACTCATGAAGGCAATCATTGCATTTAGATTGCTCCAAGTTTGTGAGCAAAAGGTGATCATCAAGCTCTAAAACTGGAGACACCAAATGACTGAATGCTCTACCTCTGTGCCGTTACCCTGCAGGTTGTTTTCTTCAGTGTTCACTGGAGGAAGGAACCTGCAGAGCAAGCCTTTTCTATCAAACTGTTCACTTTATATTCAGACTGAGATGTGAAATATTAACCAACAGCCAGCAAAGGTAGTCTAACACCAGTTTTGGTGAAAGTGACTCACCTCTGTCTGACAAACCTTTAGATACTAACAGAGCTTTGCAGGTGTTGTCTCTAGGAGAAATAAATAGCTGAGCATGGTCTGTTTCAAAGGCACAGCTCTGCACTGGGTGAAAGTGTGGTGGCACTTTGGGTCCCACAACAGGAAACCAGAATAAAAATTAATATGATACACGATCTCACAGTGGAGATAACATCCAGCCTTTACTGAAATGCTTTTCTTCTTGAGTTAATTGCATTATCTGAGCATATTAAAAATACTGAGCTCTGCATAAGAGCTGCTGATTTTTTAATTAGTTAAAGGGATATGTGAAAACAAGATTAACCCTGTGGGCCCTGTAGTTCTCAAGAACAAAACTTGGGTGACATAAATGTTTTTAAACATCAACAGCAATTGCTTTTGGTCAGCTTCTTTTCGTGCCTTTATCAGATTTCTGTACCTCCTTTGACCCTTTCTTCTTGCTTTTCCCCCCTCTCTTTCCCCAACTAATGGCTTAGTATTTTTTTCCCTTGATTTTGTGAGATGATCATCACTCTTGACTGGAGAGATAGATGAAAGAAGAGATAAATGCCTACTTTCTTCTCCGTTCACTTGCAGTCAGTAGGAGGTTGATGTGTTCCTCTGGGGTGGATGTCAGATCTGCTGAGTGACTAGTAATAATTTGGAGAGTTAGTGCAGTTCACTTGCTGCTGCATAATTTACAGCTGCTAACTAGTGGCAAACAGAGACATTACTGAAAATGCTTTCTCCTCCCCACACCCAGCCACTAAGGGTTGTTAGACAAATTGAGCATTTACTGGGGGGTGTGTGTGTGTCTGATGGCTGCTGAGAATGTGCACACGTGTGTGAGGGTGTGCAGGAGAACCAAGTGCCTTCAGATGCCTCCTGCCTGGCAGCATGACTTGAGGGGATTCATCAAACCAGTCTTTCCTTATTTTGTATGGTAATAAGTGTCTTGCCAGAGTAAAGGGTGTGTCCAGGTTTCTTTTTCAGCCCCCAAAGGAAACTTGTTATTACAGTATTGTTTCTGGTATTTCAGGAAATCCAGGGAAATGCCCAGACAAGTTCTCTCTGAAGATCAAGTCAAGCAATTTCTTAACAGTTAAAACTCTGTTCTGACAGCTGGGGTTTACCTGAGTGGTTGCAGTATGCCAAGGTTTCAGCTTGAGGAAGGGTTTATGCAACAGAGAATGTCTGCATTTGTTTCAGCAAATGGACTCTCTTTTCCTCTTAGCTGCATAATGTGTATTGTGTGTTTTATTGTGGGCTTTGTTAAACAGCTTCAGTTCTTTGCTAACTATTCCTAACCATTGCTGTGTTTGTATCTTTGGGTTTGGCTAAAACCGTAGTCATGGCAGAAATGGGTGGTCTCAACTGAGGTCAAGCAGGCAGAGCTACAGCCTGTGCAGGTGGCCCAGACTTTGCCTTCTTAAATTCTATTTGCTTCTCCAACCTGGCTCTACTTGGATGCCTTTTTGTTTCCTCTATCACAGTCTTTGGCAGCAATTTTGAGAGAGAAATTGAAAATTGTTTTTGCTAAAATGTGAAATGCTTATTACTCAGTCTGAGGTCAGACTGTGTAGTACAGAGTTACATGTTGAAAAACCAGGCTGTCTCATCCTGACTACTCTCTCAACTCATGCCTACTGAGTATTGAACACCACCTGCTCTGCATCTTGCAAAGGACACAGCAGCACTTCTCACCTCCTGGCAAGTCCTTGCAGGGTGATGCTGCTTGTCCCTGTGCAAGTGCATGGCAGGATTGAAGTCCTCTTGCTCTTTCAGTTACTGCTTATGAAAGTGAAGCATGAGTGTGAGTGTGGGCTGGAGATGAATTTCAAGCATGCAGATGTTTCCATACAGCAGATCCTTGCTGGGTTTGTGAGCCGTTTGTGAAAGGCTTGCACTGTGGGTGAGCTTTTAGCTCTGAAGCGAAGCAAGCTCAGTCCCTGTTTGTCACATGCCCTGTCCTTCCCCAGCTGCTGAGGTACTTTCCAGTTATTTTATTTGACTAAAGGCTACTGAAGGTAAGGATCACAATGTAAAACATTGTGTTCCCATACAAATGCTTTAGGAAATTATTGTACCAAAGAAGGAGATCCATGGGATTGCTGCTGCTACACATTGCTTGCCAGCCATGGCTAACTCTGCAAGGAAAGACAGAAAAGGGAGAAGATTCCCCATTGAACAGGGGAGTTGAACATGGGTTTCTTGAAGACCTTTGTGAACATCAAGCTGCAGATTTCAAATGAATTTGAGGAATTTGGAGGCAAAATGAGCATAGCAAACTGGACATGTACTAGCTAAAGGGGGAAATAAGTGCTTTCACAAGGAAGCAAGAGCCTTACAGAAGAAGCAGACAGTCTGAAGAACTAGAGAAACAAACTGGCATTGCCAGCTGGTGTGAGAGAATAGAGTCCTCTAGCCATAGTGCTTCTTAAGGAAAGTAGGAAAAAAAAATCAAGGAACATAATTCAACCAAGCCAGTTCAGGAAATATGCCAGAGCCTGGTCGACAGTAGAAGTAAACTAGACCTCATAAAACTAGACAATGCTGTAAAGATCATCAGATTTGCAAACCAGCACTGTTATGAAAAAGACAAAAGCAGTGTGCTATTGCTAACAGTTAAAAAATAAACAATGCATAAAAGAGTCTCTTCAGTCTCCAGAGGAGCCAGCCAAAGGATATCCCTGAGACAGTTTACTGTGTATCTTGCAGGATGTTAATACTGCTTGGAGACAGTGGTTCCAAAATAAAAGTATTTCATTTAAGCCACCTAAAAGGCACCAATAGATTAGGAGTTCTGGATGAAAGGCATTAAATGTTGATTTAATTATAGAGCATATTAAATGAGGGACATTTGAAATCCCTAACCCTCTAATAGCTCTCCTGCAGAATGTGAAAAATATAGATATTAAAGAATCTGGAGTGAACAGAAGGGACCACAGTTGGGTCAGCTCATTAGTGAGACATGAAAAGAAGAAAAGATCCTGGCATCTAGCTGTAGCATTACTGAAATATGGAGAAGACCCACACAGTTCCACGACATGTAGCACATCTGTTTATTAAATTCTTTTCTTTGATCCTAATAAACAAACCAAATAATCCTTGCCTACTTACCCCAGCAGAGCTCCAGCCAAGTCACTTGAATGGGAAGCAGAGATCAGCACTTCTGGCTAGTTTTTCAAGCTGAGCATGCAGAACAACTCACCTTACAGCTAACACTAGAAGATGAAAAACTGATAATATGATCTGGCAGTTCTCAAAAGGGATCTTAAAAATCTTTTGGCTTAGTCCCAGGTTTAGGAATGAATATTTGGCCAGACTGGAGTCCAAATGCTGCAGGATAAGTGAAGAGGGCCCTGTAAAGAAGTTTTTCATCTTTATACCAGAAACAAACTGAGGCTTTCTCCATCATCCCTCCTCTCCACTGGTTATACAGTGTTAATAGAGGCAGCACGGGGAAATCAATAAATCCTGGCTGGAATGGACAGAGGAGACACAGAGCATGCAAGAGGTTTACAAACAGATGATGAAGTAATCACAGAAACGTGCTGGTTGGCAAAGCTCCTCAGGATCACCAAGTCCAACCTATAACCTTACTCTACAAGATAGCCCTAAGCACCACATCCAAACCACCCCTAAACACATCCAAGGTTGGTGACTCCACCACCTCCCTGGGCAGCTCATTCCAGTGCCTGACCACTCTCTTAATGAAAAGCTTTTTTCTAATGTCCAATTTAAACCTCCCCAGTTTCAGCTTGAGGCCATTCCCCCTTGTTCTATCTCCTGTGAGACAGACCAGCAGCAGCCTCTCCACAACATCCTTTCAGGTAGCTGCAGACAGCAATGAGATCTCCCCTCAGCCTTCTCTTTTTCAAACTAACCATCCCCAGCTCCCTCAGTTGCTCCTCATAAGATTTATGGCCCTTGACCAGCTTCTTTGCCCTCCTCTGGACCCACACCAGCACCTCCACATTGTCCACTCAGTTGTGAGTGGAAAACAGGCTAGCAAATAATTTTCAGGTGAAGCCTAATGTCTGTACTGTTGCTGATTGGTTTTAGTCTTCTCGTGCCTATAGAAATCTCAGTACTTGTATTGAGGGTAATGGGTGAGTCAGTGGAGAAGAAATGTAGTAGATGTAACTGTGTATACAGAAAGTGCATCTGATTGAGGCACAGCAGAGTGAAATGCAGGGAGCCTGGGAGGCTGACCAGTTGCTGGCTTCACAATGTTATAGAGAGTAGTGGACTGCTATATGGAAATGCACAGGGAAGGCTACACATGGTTAACATCAAAGACATTGGTTTTCTGGAGAAAATTAGGAAAGATATGAAGGCTTAAAACTCTCGCATCAGTCAAAACTGAACTGAAAGAGTTGCCTTGACCCTGAATCAGTTTTATTTTATAAGTGTTAGTAGTTGTCCCTCTGGGGAACTTCTTGGAAGACCATCAATATAAAATAAATTGATTAGGGGGGAAAATCACACAATGTTAAAGGTTGGAAGGGACCTTGATACATTTTTAAGTTCAATGAAGGATCACCGAGAGCATGGTAGTGTCTCAGTACACCAGAACTGTAGGTTTGGTAGGTAACCATACCTGTAGGTATGCCAGTAGGTAACCATAGCCTGGTAACCCTTCTTGGATCTATTACTCAACAGTAGAAACTTGTTTTGAGGCATTCCATGCTGATTTCTTAAGCTGATCGAGTCTGAATTTTTTGGCTTTTGTTTGGATTGTACACCTCTATGTGTCCAGACATATTATTGTTTTATTTTCTATTTTATTTGGTTCATTTATGCCATGTGTGATTTGTTTATATAATTATTAGAGCTTGCTGCTGCTGCTGCAGAGACACAGCCCTGCTGCAGCTGGTGTGTGGCTGAGTGAACCAACCACCTAAATTACACCTACAGAGGGCATGGGTACCTACCAGTTGCTGCAAGGGAGGAAGCCAAAGAGCACTTGTGAGAGAATAGGTAGAGACAGTCCTTGAAAGAAGAAGAGGACTAAAGCTTTCTCGGGTGTTGTATGTTGAAGAAATGCCTCCCTCTCCTCTTCCCCTTTCTCTCTCTTGATCTGTTAGTGCTTTACTTCTCCCACTGCAGTCTGACACAAAAGACCTTCTCAAAGAAATCACTCGTGCTGTTGTCTGCCATGACACAGTGTCAGATGCTGTCTTTTTGATAAGTTCATTTCCTCAGAAATTTGTTTAACCCTTTTTATAGCCATTGTTTTCTCTGACTAAGTCGTGAGTCACTTTCAGCAGGAGTACTCCAGGGAAATGTCACACTCCTGCTTGTTTCTCCACCTGCCTGCCTTCACTCTGTGGTTTGTGTAAGGCACAGTGTTCATCCTTTGGTCTGTGCTGTTCTGCTGACAACTGCCTGTTGGCTGCAATTGGGCTACTCTATAGGCTGCTCCTAATACCAATGAAGTATCCAAATACTTGGATACTTCCTTGGGGAAGGCCACCCCAAGGGTGTCAAGCAAAATGAAGATGTTTTTAGGAGCCCTTTAGGGGAGGATGCCGTTCATCAAATCTGTGTTGTGCTGTAACTGATTTCTTCTATTTCAGAAGTCAGTTCCAAGCTACCTTAAAGTGGCCACTACCCATAAAACGTCATTGTCTGGGAAAAATCAAATTGTTCATTCTTCATCCCAAGGACTTGCTTTGGGATGCAAAATCTGTCATTTATCCCAGCAGAACAGGTGGGCTGAGAGCTTGTACAGGGTCTTGTTTGTTTTTACTTTCAGGGAAAAGAAAAACTGTCATTAAAAAAACAAAAATCATAAAACAAAAAACCCCACAACAAACAAACAAACAAAAGCAACAACAAACCTATCTCACTTCTCAGCAGTTTATATTGTAAGCATCTTCATAAATTCAGAGAACATACCCATACTGCTTTGGATCTTCTGTGTAATCTGTGCCTGAGGGCAGCCAGGGACAAGTGTCTGCACCCAGGCATGGTTACAGAAGGTAAGGGCAAAGACTGTGGCAACTCAGAAGAAAGCAGCCCTTGGGAACTGACTTGTGAAGAAGCAAATGTAGCTGTTAAGAGTCCTGAGCATGCCTACTGTCACAAGAAAGTGTCCCTGAGACTGTCCCAAGAGACTGCTGTTGGTAGTTATAAAGCTCTTATCTAATCCAATGTAAGTGCAAGGCTCTTGTCTACCTCCCCCCCCCATCTTCCCCTTTTTCTCCTCTTTTATGTTTGAAACTCCAGAGGCTTGAGCTGTGTGCTTCAGTGGCCCAACGATGTTTTCAAAAGGAAAATAAGACAGTTTCTGAGTAAAGTGGTAGTGCTGCCTTGTTGTACAATTTGGCTTGTGGCACACAAGTCCCTGAGAGCCAGGTACACTGTCTGTGATCTTAATCCTTCTTGAATGGCTGCAGTGCTACAGCTGCATGAGCTGTCCATGTCTGGAGAGCTTTATCTAGGGGACCTTGTGCAGATCTCTTAGATTGCCTTTGAATGTTCTGTTGTTTTCTGTAATGAGTTACTGCTGGCTGTTAGCTTGCTGTACTTCAAAGGCCAAAGGGCAGTAATCATTCTCTTAGGGCTTATGTGATGAGAGATGTGAATGCTGGAATTGCTACCATGGAGAGACAACAGGATCCTGGCCACTCCTTGTCAGGGTAACTTTGCAGCTCATGCCCAGAAAGGACTGAAGCCAAAATCCTTTTGTCAACATTTGGATTGGTACTGAAGGAGGAGTGGGTTATGAAACTCTTTGCTAATCATGAGAAAATTCCAGCCTAATTATGTCATCTAAACTTTTGAAATCTTCTTTGTTCTGTCTGTAGGGCCATACTGTGGTAATGTGATGCCTGTTCCTAAAGAAATCATTTTGGACAGCAATGAAGCAACTATTCACTTTGAGAGTGGATCCCATGTGTCAGGACGAGGCTTTCTGTTGTCCTATGCCAGTAGTGATCATCCAGGTAAAGTGAAACCCAAAGGGTTAGTGGCACAGTCCCCTTCTCTGTCTTCTATGCATGCATAGACCTTTAGCCCAAATGTTTGGTCCTGTATGTTTCCAAATTAGCATGAACCGTGACATTTTTAACAATATGTGTGCAAGAAGCAGTTGTGATATTAACCAGATGTGATAGCTGCTGAAATCTTCCCCCCAAGAAAACTTGGCGTGCAGGCCCAGAGGAAGAGAAAATCACTGACTTCTACCTGAAGCTCCACTGTATTCTGGGATCCAGCATCTACCACGCAGTGAAAAGATGAAGGGAGAGGAGAGATTAAGATTTTATTCCTACATTTTTAGTATTCTGGAGGTCTGTGCAACTTTGATGAAGGTGTAGAACATAGGAGTGGAAGGGGGAGATGAAAAAGAACGAGGGAAAGCTATAACTGCTGCTTCCTATCTAGTTTTAAGTATTACACAGAGAGATTTTTAAATGTTTCATCTTTAGCCAAATATTTGTGTGTATTCCTACATTCTGCACTGAGTACTGACATTGTAAACTTTTCACAGATCTGATCACATGTTTGGAACGAGCAAACCATTACACAAAGACTGAATACAGGTAAGGAGGGTTTGCAGCTCTCTGCACTCTGGCTTGCTTTGCTCTGTCTGTTAGCTGGTTCCCTTGCTAGAAAATAAAGCAGGTACAATCTGGGGGTTCTNTTTTTTTGAGGGCTGATGATGCAATAGTCCAAGGCCTAGTTGGGAGAAGCTGTAGTGCAGAATGGAATTCTGCAGCCCAGGAAAATAAGGAAATGGAGTTGCAGGGCTCTCAGCAATTCTGATTAAGGCATACATATACATGGTATATGTAAAAAGAGCTTCCACTTTGAAATTCAAAGTAGCCTGAAATTCCAGTGCTCCTCCTGAGAGCAGATCACATCCTAGCTGATACAAGATTATCTGAGGACAAACTATAATTTCTTGGTTCCTTGAACTTTGTGATAGGATTTGAAATTGTAATGAATTGTGCTCTTCTGGCTGCTGTCTGGATGTGCATCTTGTGTGCGTGCTTCTTATCTAGGCCGTGCTGAAAACTCTTGTGGTGGCATTTCTAGAACAAGAGAATTAAACACAAATGCCCTCGCAAAGATGCTTTCCTGGTCCTTTGTGTGCTGCTGTGTGTAGTTCACTGGTGACCTCAAGAGCTCATTTATTTACCTCCTAGACTCGCTAACATACCATCAGCCAGAACTTACTGCTCACATATTTATTGGTGTGAGAGTAGTTCTTCTTGTGTGAGTTTGCTTCTGTGCGCTGTCACCCAGACTTTAACCAAGCCTCTCTTCTCTCACTGCAGCAGGTACTGTCCTGCTGGCTGCAGAGACATAGCAGGTGACATCTCTGGGAACATCGGAGAAGGATACAGAGATGTAAGTACAGAGCATGCTGAGGGCCAGTTTATTAAGCCAGTGGAGAGAAGAACAGCACAACTTGGTTTCACCTTCTGCTGCTTGACTTTTGTCAGTAATTCTCCCCAGCTGTATTAGATAGACCTTTTATTATCAGGATATGAGCATGTTATCAGTATAAAAGCACACAGAGGCACTTTTCAAACAGACCAATCAATTGTGTGATAAAGTCCACTGACTGTCAATTCCACCTACTGACTCGTGGCTTCTGGCTTTCTGGAAAAATCCTGCCGAGTGTTTGTCCCTCTGGAGGCAGTGCTCGGGCATGCACTAAATATTCCTACAACTTGAGGCATTTTCTTGCTTGGAGTACATATGTGTTTCTTTTCTAAACTTATCTCTTGTAGGGAAAAAAAACCCAACTGATTTCAGTAACGTGCCAGTATTCTTTAAGGTTATGCCTGCGGTATCCCAGCAATCTGCTCTGGGATGAAATAAACATTATACACTGCCTAATCACATCCCACTGATAGCTGCCAGCTTCTGGGGCTGTTTTAACTGCTCGTTCTCTAAAGGAAAGCAGTGGCCTGAGTGGTTGCATTTATCCACAGTTCATATCACACAGAGCTCTGACCTCTCTGTGTCCCTCATGCTGGACTCTCAGTCTGTCATAGAATCATACAATGATAGAATGGTAAGGTTTCATACAATGATAGAATGGTAAGGTTGGAAGGCACCTCAAAGGTCATCTAGTTCCAACCCCCTGCCTTAGGCAGGAACACCTCCCACTAGAACAGGTCACTCAAGGCCTCGTCCAACCTGGCCTTGAACACCTCCAGCAAGGGAGCAGCCACAACGTCCCTGGGCAACCTGTGCCAGTGTCTCACCATCCTCACTGCAAACAACTTCCTCCTAACATCCAATTTAAATCTCCCCTCTTCCAGTTTAAACCCATTGCCCCTTGTCCTGTCATGACAAGACCTTGTCAATAATCCCTCCCCAGCCTTCCTGTAGGCTCCTTCAGATCCTGGAAGGCTACTCTAAGGTCTCCTGGAAGCCTTCTCTTCTCCAGGCTGCAGAGTCCCAACTCTCTCAGCCTGTCCTCATAGGAGAGCTGTCATACCTGTGAAAATCGTACATCTCTCAGAGGAGTAAGTTTCATTATAGCACTGGACTCAAATCCCACCCTCTCACAAATAGAGCAGTTAGTGAGTTTCCAAAAAGTCAGTGTTCACGTTGAACCTGTTCATCCAGTTGTTCCAGCGCCAGCCTGCAAAGCGGCAGAGCTGTGGAAACAAAGAAATGCCACATCACATCTCATTAGCTGGAGTTATTCCTGCCCTTCGGTTTGGGTGATTGGGCAAGAAAAGCAGCACATGGCATGACCTCATGCAGATCTTATCTGTGCCAAAGAATTCTTGAAAGAAATTTTCCCTCCACCGTGAAGGGACATTCAGCTTTTCTGATGGGAAGAACCTGTGGGACTCCCATGGAGACCTCCTGCCTTTGTGTCCCCTCTAGGGAGGGTTGGTGGCACAAAGGCAGCTCAGCTGGTCTAGTAGTGAGTAGTGCAGCCCAGGCTGTGCCAATGCGAATGAGACCAGGCTCTGACAGCAGGCACTGAGAATGTCTCCTTTGCACCTCTCCGCTGGTCTTTCTCTGTCCTAGCCCAGAGGTACGTTATTGCCACCTAGCTGGCACAGTTTGTTCTGTCCTCAAAGTTATTCCACCTGAGATACTGGCAAAAGGACTATGCTTAAAACCCAGCAACAGCTACTCAGCACACAGCTTAATCTCCTGAAGTATGCCATGACTCAAACCCTAAGGCACAGCAATACAAGGCTCTGCCTTCAGGCAAGTCCATCGAGTAATTACCATTTTCTCATCATAAAGACTTGCCTTGCCTTTGACTTTGTTTTCCCAAGGAGTCATTCAGTTAAAATCTTACAGCACCTTCTCAGAAGCAGATTATTGTTTCATTTGTGGGGGGCTAAAGATGGCTTTTGTAAAGGTGTTTTTTTGCCAAGCTTGCTGTTGCTTCTCCCTCTCGTGTCTCTTGAGCCTTTGCTGGTTCTGCTGAGCTGCGCTGGTATGTTAGTGCTTTGGGAGTGAAACCATCAGCGTTTTGTCAGACTGAGGCTCTGAGCTTTGTCCTCCCACCTCTGCCTTTCAGACCTCGTTGCTGTGCAAGTCGGCGATACACGCGGGCGTCATCGCGGACGAGCTGGGCGGGCAGATCAGCGTCACCCAGCAGAAGGGCATCAGCCGCTATGAAGGTGGCGTCGCCAACGGAGTCCCCTCTCATGAGTGAGTACTGCTGCGCGCGATCAGCTGCCCAGGTCAGCTGAAGAAGGTGGGGAAGCGTTTCAGGGAAGGAAAAGTTCCTAGAATCATAGGGTGGTAGGGGTTGGAAGGCACTTCTAGAGCTCATCCAGTCCTGCCAGAGCAGGATCACCTAGAGCAGGTCACACGAGAATGTGTCCAGGTGGGTTTTGAAAGGCATCAGAGAAGGAGACTCCACAACCTCTCTGGGCAGCCTGTTCCAGTTCTGTCACACTCACTGTAAAGAAGGTTTTCTTCATGTTGAGATGGAACTTCCTGTGTTCCAGTCTGTACCCACTGCCCCTTGTCCTATCACAGAGCACCACTGAAAACAGACTGACTCCTTCTTCTTAACCCTCCACCATATCTACAAACATTCATAAGATCCCCTCTCAGCCTTCAGTTCTCCAGGCTGAACAGCCCCGGGTCTCTCAGCCTTTCCTCACAGGACAGGTGTTCCAGTCCTTTAATCATCAGAGCCCTCCATTGGACTCTCTCTACTATTTCCCTGTCCCTCTCCAGATACAGGGTGCAAAACTGGTCAGAGTAGATGTGAGTTGTGGGTCTAGAAGCTTCAATGCTTTATTTCTACAGCTTTTTAAAAACAGCATTGGCACTGGCAGCTATAGGAAGATGTTCCAAGTTGTCAGTGGCTCTATACCACGTAGGGCAGGGGTATTTTTTCCCTTCCTCTCCTTCCAACACATACTTGCCAGTGACTTTGTTAGCAGATACATGAAAGCACAATGTTCTGCAACAAACACCTTTAATCCGTGTGCTAATAAATCATTGCTAAATTCATGTTCAAGTTTAAAAAAAAAAAAAAAGAAGCCAGGAAAAATGAATAAATAAAAAGTGCTCTTGAGCCATAGGGGATTTAATGAACAGCTTCTTAAACATTGTGCTTTTGACACGTTCGGAGTTTTTGTCTCTTAGAATATTTATAGCAAGGGTGTTGTATTTACCACTTATCTCCTGACTTTTAATTGTGCTGTTGTTGAAGTAGAAATAAATCCTCTAATCTCTATCCAGCACAGTAAAGTCCTTCCAGCAACTGCCTCTGTCATTTCTGCTGGTTTATATTTTTTAATTTTCAAATGTTATCTGGATTTTACATAAGGCTTTTTGGCTTGGGCTTTTTTTTTTATTTATTTGTAGGAAGGGAAATCTTCTCAGTCTCATAGTCTACAAGAGCTGAAGGAAAGTGTCTGTTCCTGTTTTCTCCATGATTTCTCTCCACCCCCCTGACAATTTTGTACAGTTTCATTCATGGGAGGAAAAAAAAAAAGAAAGAAAAAAATGGAAGGGGAAAATAAAAAATAATTAATTTGCTCTGTTACTGTGCTTAAATTTTAGCATGGATTGAAAAGCTTTTTATATAATGGCACTGGAGTATATAAATATATACTAGCCAAAGGTCTGTAAAGCCTTAATACTTTCTTTTTTTCTTGAAAGTTAATTGCCAGAGAAAATTCATGTAACCTTGTCTCAAAGCAAAGCAGAACTGAGAGCTCAGCTCAGGCACCAAACCCCTCCATAAAGCAAATAATACAAATTCTTTTCATCACAGAGTTTAGCTTAGCGAAACCCTGAATTAAATATTTTGTCCATTATCTAAAGACATTACAGAACTGTTTACATACATTCATAGGTTTGTGATCCTTCAGAATCCCAGGAGTAACTCAGATAGCAGCATGTCAAATGTTATAGTGCAAGGCAGCTGGGATTCCCATTTGTGCTTTTTTCCACAGCACAAGAGCTACTGGGCAATGAAGGGCGCATATAAGACAGCAAATGTACACGTGCTGGGGGAAAACATTGCATAATTAACCTGTCACTTGGACTGCCAAGCATCCTTTTAATGTTGCTATTCACAAATATCCTATCCATTTCACGTGAGTAATAGAAATAGCCACAGAGATGCAAACTTATCTCTGCTCTATCAAGCGGGAAAACTCTCATTTATCATAGACTCATAGAATGGTAAGGTTGGAAGGCACCTCAAGGATCATCCAGTTCCAACGCCCTGCCATAAGCAGGGACACTTCCCACTAGTACAGGTCACTCAAGGCCTTGTCCAACCTGGACTTGAACCCCTCCAGGGAGGGAGCAGCCACAACCTCCCTGGGCAACCTGCGCCAGTGTCTCACCACCCTCACTGCAAACAACGTCCTCCTAACATCCAGTTTAAATCTCCTCCCTTCCAGTTTAAACCCACGGCCCCTTGTCCTGTCATGACAAGACCTTGTCAATAATCCCTCCCCAGCCTTCCTGTAGGCCCCCTTCAGATACTGGAAGGCTACTATAGGGTCTCCTCAAAGCCTTTACTTGCAGGAGAGCTGAAATGTGCACTTCAGGCTTCCAGTGCTGGCAAGGAAAAAATAGTGCTTGGACAGCAGTGCTCTGAGAGCTCTTTAGACATCCTTAAATAAAAGCTTACTCAAGTTTTTAAAATCTCATTTACAGTGGATTTCAGTATTAAAGATTTAAATTATTTAGTGACTTGAGCTGAAATTGACCTCATCAAAAGCTGCTGCTGGAGTGCATCGAGCTGTTAAATATCGGCGTTGTAATGTGCCGGTGGAGTTACAGCTCACCAGCCTGCAAGAGCTGACCTTGGCCTCCTCGATTCCATTTTTCAGTGCACTTGTTAGTCTCCAGCATCTGTGAGCTTTTCAGTTCTCATGATCCATGTGTGGCCCTGCACCCACAAATGCTATAATAAAGATCAAGTGGTTGGATTTATAGGGCAGTTCCAACACCCTAGTACAAATGTATGTGGGGGTTTAACGTTGTGAGGTGACCTGGCCTGTGGCCATGCATCTGCACACATGAAATCATTTGTCTTGGACAATGCAGGAGGACACGTGGGCAGGAGCTGGGAAAGATGAGATTTGGATTCTCCTGCACTGTGTATAAAAAGCTGGTTTGAGATTGACTCTGACAAAAAAGGAATTACTTGATGCCAACAGAAATTTGTTATGGGAAGCAGCATTCTTTTTTTTTTTTTTCATTGCAGAGCTGCTGGCACAGGTCTCCTGTGCAGTCATGCCCCCAGAACTGTTGTTGAGGCAGGATCCTGAAGGTTGTCAGGAAAATGAGGAGCACAGGCTGATACCATCCCTTAAAGGACAAAGTGAAATTTGTGTGACAAATGCCACCACTCACATTAGGAAACTGATGAATTGCCACTTACTGAATTAGTTTGTCCTCTTCAGTGACTTGAAGAATTATAGCAGGAATATTTCAGGTCGATTTCATAGCTTTATAGACCTTAGCCATGCTAACCTCCTCCCTTTCTCTCCTAAAATTGCAGCCCTCGATTTGAAAGGGCTAAGTGTGACTTATTTATTACAAAGCACTATCTCATAAATAAGTATTGGAGCACTCTGATTTCTGGTTTGGGTAGCTTTTGCTGATGGCTGTAGGTGTTTGTTTTCTTCTTTTCTCTGGGAATGGGCTGCTTTGCATTCACAAAGAAAACAAAAAAAATTGTTTTGGCTGTAATGTCAAACTGGTTTGAAGCGAGCAGAGCACATCTGATGGCCCCTGAGGATTGCCTGGGGGAAAGATGTGGGAGGCAAGGCGGGCTTGAGTTTCTCCTTCTAGCTACTCTACCGCCTACATGCCCAAATAAATCAGTTCCCTCCCAGTGCTCTCCGTCATCTCTGAAGGGCTTGGTTTGCTTGTAGTCATTAGTTTTCCCTCAGTGACAAAAAGAAGCAGTGTTTTTATTGACCTTGACACGGGACCACTTTCCTATTCCCTGTTTTTCAGTGCTCTCAAAACACACAGCCCTCTGCACTGCTGTGAGCTCATGGGTCGTACCTGGGGGTCAATTTTCCTGGCCAGCAACAAAGAGCAGCTGAAAGGAAGCTGTCTTGACGCTAGGCGCAGTCAGACTGGCCAAGGCTTTTCCAAAGGGCTAAGTGATGCATGCAGCTACTCAAAGTGACGTCAAAGGGGTCAGACTTTACAGAAATCCAAACTGATTTCACATTAAAGCCCAGGCTTTTATTTTTATTATGCAGCCAGAGTTGCCACTTCTGGAATGAAACACCAGGGGCCACTCAAAAGCAGCTCCTTGGGAAGCGAGGCAAAGCTCAGCTTTCCCTTACAGTGGCCATTTATCTTGTCCTGCTTGGTGCGGGGTTGTCTAGAGTGGGGTGAGAAGTTGCTTTTCTCCTGAAGCAAAGCAGTCAGAAGGAGGAAAACAAGAAGGCTCATAGATGTAGTTCTGTTTGTGGAGTAAAGCGAATTATTCCTGATGGGAGCTGTTGGTTGTGGATGTGACAGAACTGGTTCCCGCCCAGATTAAAACAAGGAGTAGTTTCCATTCAATCTGGGTATCATACAACTGTAAGCCCAGTAGGAAGGCCCAGAGCTGTCATGGTTTAGTAAGCATCAAGTCTAACACTTTCATGGTGCTTAAGGCTGGATTTTCTTCAAACTAGATGTGGACTCGGACTAACAGAAAGTCATTAGTTGCAGTGAAGTTGCCATGATGCAAGCTAGTGTAGGTGAGAAGAGACTTGGACCTGATGCTGGAATCACACTCTGCTGGTAGCTTCAAGTCCTGATAGCTTTCCCAATCCTGGCTCTTTTGAACACTCTCACATTGCTGATCTGAGGAGCAGAAGGGAAACCTTCCCACAGGCTGACGGGATGAGGAGTCACTTTAAAATGTAACAAATGCTCAAAAGCATTAAAACCTGCTCTGAATTCAGCCACATTGAAAGCTGTGCAAGAATGCTTTTATGGGGGTCAGGGACCAGCCAGCAAAGCAAGCAGCTCTCTGGGCAGAGATACTTTCCTAGGCAAAGAGCGACTCTGGGAGTGGGGCTCAGCATTCCCATCAGCACCTCCTGAAAGGCTGATTTACCTTTTTCCTTCTCTTACAGCGGTTCGCTCTCAGATAAGCGGTTTATGTTTACTTCAAATGGTAAGAATAATGACTTTATTTTTAGCTATTCAAATGTTACCTTTCTAGTTAAGTGTTTTCTGTAAAAGGTTTGCAAGGTAATCAGAAGGATGTCAGGCAGTTGTCTAGGAAGGATATTTTAGGACAGCAATTTTCCTTTAAATCAGCAAGTGAGTAAAAAAATGGAAGGGATGTGTAGGGAGCTAGAAACACACACAGCAGAGGAATAGGTCATATGCACACAGATGAGAAACAGAAACACTGTTTTGCTGTTACATTTCTGGTGCCAGCAGATGAAGAATGGCAATCAGATAATTCCATTTTATGTACTTCAGGCGGGAAAAAATGAAAGCAGTTTTTTCTTCAGACATTTCTAAATTCCATCTTCACTATATGAGGTTGAAAACATGGGAGGAATGAAGATATATTTACATTGCACTGATACAGAAGGAGGTTTTGTTTATGACTTTCCAAGATGCAAGAGTGTCTTTAATCTGTCGAGCTGTGCATTTACATAGCATGGCAAAGGGGGGGCGGGGGGGAAGTTTGTGCTCATTCATTTGGATTATATTTCAGTCATCTGAGATAAAATCATTTACTATGCCAGTGCAAACTGTGCAGCATGTACAGGCCTTTGAAACTGCCAGGGAATTATTTCTCACTTGATTGAAACCTTATTCAAGTGGCCTGCTTTCTCTGAAGAACCTTGATGTGCAGAAATTTTGTGGGTTCTTTGGTGGAGTTGTAATGCTTACCTGCAGCTATTGTCATTGTGATATCACCTCTTGGCAGCAGCATCAAGGAGCTTCTTTAATGAGTAACTTTTCTAGCCCTAATAGCAGGTGGTAATCACAAAGTATTTACAGCAAAGCATTCCTTTCAGCATGGTGCCTTCATCTGGGAAAGGGTTTCTACAGCAGAATCAGTTAATGCCAATCTCGAAACATAAATATTATGGTTCAGGAGGAAAATTTAAAAATATAAGAAGTCTTCACAGGAACGAGACAAAACTGCAAAGATTAAAATGACAAAAATAGCAGATGTAGTCAGGAGGTGTCATGCACGTAGGAGTTAAAATGGTAAAGGAGAGGGACTGCGGCACTCGGGTGCTGGATCACCCCCTACAAACTGACTGGCAAACACTACAGCTAGCAGAGAGCATCAGCCTAGCGCTAGATTAGGCAACATCTGACTTTGCTGTTGTGGGTGTTCATCATATGTTGCTAGCCTAATGTAAAAATATGCTGTGAAAACACAAAATAACTCCTTCTGTCTGTCTGTGTGGGGACTCCTAGGCTGCAATAAATCCCTCAGTCTGGAAGAGGGATTCCTCTCCAAGAGCCAGGTTACTGCATCTTCCTACTGGGAGGAGACCAATGAATTTGGGCAGCTATTCCAGTGGTCTCCTGACAAGGCTTGGCTTCACCTCCCAGGACTGGCTTGGGCCTCTAACCACAGCAGCAACCGCGAATGGTTGGAGATAGACCTGGGAGAGAAGAAGAGAGTAACAGGTAGGTCACTGTCTGGTCATTTGAAGCTGGAGGAAAAAAACAAATGCAGTTGAAGAGCACTAAATGCAATATTTCATTCATTAAGTGTAATGCAAATGTTCTGCATTGAGGAATATTCTTTTCATATTTAAGAAATCATGGTTGTTTATAAGACTGATCTGCCTGTAAGGATATAGGATTGTAGTCAACTGTCATGCATGTCCGATCTGTAAACATGCTCAGTGCAAAATACATACCCAGGAACCAGCAGAGTCTGGAATGATAAATGATTGCTTAGGATCTTAGCAATGATGCAGTTCTGGAGCTGATAGGTAAGACTAAAGTCATAACCTTTGAAATAATGGCCCTGTTTCCAACTCCTAGTTTAGTTATGGAAACATAAACAGCAGTAGCTGCCAAACATCTAAAGACTGCTGACACAGACCACAGCATCAAACAGGAATTACCATTTTTGGAGTCAAATTAATGAGTTCTGTTAAAAATTCATCGTTACTCTAAATGGTTTTGGCCTCTGTGTTTGCATTTGCAAATGTTCCTTTAAAAAATGACACCTAACAAATGAAAGTGCATTTTACATTTGTTAAAAGGGATCAAGACCACTGGTTCAGGATCCACTATGCTGAATTTCAATTTTTTTGTGAAGACATTTACAATGAACTACAGAAACAACAACTCAAAATGGAGAACTTACAAAGGCATTCTGAGCAACGAGGAAAAGGTAAGGGAGGAGTAGGAAAACACAGAGCACTAATGTGTATGCTGCCCTGACATTGAAGGGCAAGCTTTCACTGTCAAAGAAGATTAGGAGTTTCTAGATTGACTAGATCTGGGTTGTTCTCACCAGTGTAATGTATGGCCATGGAGCAGATAGCAAGCTTGTCAAAACAAGGAAGATAACCAAGGCTTGCTGACATTGCTGACAAGGAGGCACATGTATGTGTGCGTCCTTTAAAACCACTGTAATTAAGGCTGTACAACAGGCTGCTTGGGGAAGTCTTCAGCTCAGCGCTTGCCCTTGCTAGGAACCCTGCACCAGTGCAGAAACATTGATCTGTATAGCCCCAGCAAAGCCCAGAGCCAGCGTTAGATGCACTGGGCTGGCCAAGCCACCTCCTCTCCTATAAATGAAGCAACCAGCTTGGGTGAAAATGTGCTGTAGCAGGGGGGTTGGACTAGATGATCTCCAGAAGTCCCTTACAACCCCTACCATTCTATGCTCTGTAAAAGCACAGAGCTGCTGATGGAGCTGCGCCTGTAGAGAGAGCTGCTGCTCAACAGGGACTGCACCTTGCTGGTGAGACTTTCTGACTTGAGTCTCTGGGTGCAGCCTGTGTTTATCAGGAATCAGTGTGGCTGAACTTCAACAGAAGTGTTCTTACACCCAAACACCTGTCCACACAACAGATTTCACAGACTCTGAGAGACTGTAACACTGAAGAGGTGAAAGCAGTGCACCTAGTGCCTGCAGCTGCTGCACAGCATCAGCTAATAACATTTCCCCCTGAAAACCTCATTTCCTGGCAAGCCAAAAAACTCTGAAGTCACTCTCCTTGCACCCACAGCATTCAAAGTCAGACCTTCACTTATCACTTCTGAGGGAGCTCAGGATAAGGCACTTCCTAGTCCTGAGTCCTGATGGCAGCTTTTATAAACTTAGGCGAGCCGTAGAGAGATTTTCTCTGAGCTCTGATTTTCTTAGCTTGTATTTCAAGGAATTTCACTGCACAATGTCAACTGGTTTCATATTTTTAGAACGTTAAACTTGGGGGCCCAAAAAAAGTGATAAATCAACCTAGCAGTGACTGAACTGTGAAGGGTAGCTATTTAAAATCTGCAGGTTTGCAGTTTTCCACAATGACTTGTTACATACAAATAATCTTACTTAAGTATTTTGTATGATCTGAGTTTCAGCTAAGGTGCATGACAAAACCTGCCCCATCAGAACCCCATGGGGCTTGGAATTTTATCTATGACACACTGAGCTCACCTCCCTGTCTCATCAGGCTTTTCAGCTTTCCTAGATCATGCTGAAGCATCTCCAAGAACGAATTTTGCAAGGACTGCTGTTCTGACCACAGACTAAGCTGTCTCTGGGAAATATTGTTTTAGTTCAGGGAAAAGGAGAGACAGCTCTGCAGTTGATAGTCGCTCTTCAAACTTGACACAGAACAGTGACCATTTGGCTGAAATGTTTAGAAATAGTTCAGTTTTTTTCATTTATTCTTCCCTGCTGCACAAGTAAGAGTGCTGCAGTCTATGCAACAAAAAATGACAGCACTGTGCTAGTATGCATTAACTACAAATTCAGGCAGATTTCTTTTCCAAGCTAACAGAAAAATGTGATCATTCACCAGGAAAGAGAAAGGGAAAGGAAAGGGAAAGGAAAGGGAAAGGAAAGGAAAAGGAAAGGGAAAGGAAAGGAAAAGGAAAGG
>VWYK01105728.1:0-14456 GCA_013399775.1 Semnornis frantzii | reverse complement strand
TCTAGCCTCTAACATTCTGTGATAGCTCAGATCCAAACTGCACCATTGTTGGCTAGTGTTCTTCTCTTCTTTCAAAGCTTGCTCAAAAATAAAACAAAATGAGGGGGGAAAAATATCCATCTTTTGACTAGAGATTGTTCAGTGTAAGGCAGGGTGGTGTGTCAATATCACAAATGGAAAAGCAGCTACAAATGGCTAAATAAGAGACGCTTGTGGTGTATATAAGCTACCCAATAAAAAGAGGTGAAGTTGCATGTCTCATAGTTTTGGGTCACTGTCATTGGGCAAGCATTTGTTTGCAGTTAGGATTTAAAATTAATAGAATGTATTTTAATAAAAAGTCTTTGGTTTGTGCCCTTCCCCCTTCAAACATTGCTTAAAGCTCTTTCAGTAATCCCTGCTAACTCTCATGCTAGGATCCTTTTCCTCCTTAGAGACAGGTGTGCTGCATCTGTGTCCTGTAAATCAGCCTATGATTAAAGAACCCAAAGTCCTGCCAATGACACCAGGCTTGGAACCAGGCATTGATGTGCTGAGTCTACCTTGTTCATCCATTCAGCACTCCTCACGATTAGAAAGACAGAAACACAGAAAACATCTGGTTGGAAGAGACCTCCAAGCTCATTCAGTCCAACCCTCAACCCAGCACTGAAAGGTGAACATTAAGCCATGCCCCTAAGCAGCAGCTCCACAGGCTGCTTGAACACCACCAGGGATGGTGACTCCAACACAGCCCTGGGCAGACCATTCAAATGTCTGAGAACCCTTTCTGTGAAGGAGGACAGGACAGAGAACACTACTTGTGCTCCCTCTCCCTTAACCAGTCATGCCAAGTCCCTATAGTCTCTTTTCATTGCCTTTGCACTGCTTTTCACTACACCATTGGTGCTCAGCTGAAAGATCCACAGTGGATAATAATCTGAGGACTGAAGATTTCTTTTCATATCATTAACCCAGACCCTAGGGACACAGCAGACTGCCCTCAGAAATGGGTGCAGTGTGCCTGTCAGGCCTTCCTCTCCTTTCAGAAGGGAGTCACCTGTGACAAAGACCCATCTTTTAATCTTTACAGAAGAGTTTTTGATGTGGAGTGTGAACCAACTAAACCCCAGCAACATATCTGTCCCAGTTCAGGGCCACAAGCTCCTCAGGACTGGAAGACAGAAATTATATTTACTCCTTTTGAGGAGTTAAAAAAAATGAAAATACTGCACACTGACTGGAGCTACCACAACATCCAATGTAGGTGAGCACCCATCCTTGTCATCAATCACTTTCCCTTGCAGAGCATTGGACCTGTTTCATATGAGAGCACCTGGGAAGATGGGGAGGCACTCCTGTTACACTGGACAGAACTTACTGTCATTGCCTCCCCTCCTCCAAGTTACCACATTTAATGAGGCAACAAGGGGACAGGGAGTTCTCCTCATCATGGGTGCTCGCTGCCTAATTGCTTCTACTAGGAAGGCCTTCGAGGGTGTCATGGACTATGGTTGCTAAAGAAGTGAGAGGATGCAGAATGCTTTGTCTACAAATACATCTGACTCCAAAGAACTTAATTAAGTGCTCCCTACACTCATGTCCCTACAGTCCTCTAACCTTCATGTTCAGATTAGTTTCGGGGAACATTTCCACAATTTGCAAAAGGTTTGGCAAATCTTTTCCTCTAGGTTTTGCCTCCTTTCCTCTGCTACTCCAGGACAGATACGTTTAGGACTTGTCATTAACTCCCATAAGGAAGGAGCATTTCTGTGCACCCCTTCAGGAAGGAGAGCATTTCGCGTGGCTGTCTTGCAATCTGTGCTGTTGTATCTATGAAATTTATGGAAACAGAAGAATTCATAACAAAGAGGAAAACAAAGACTGGTGGAAAATGTATGAATTATAAGAGGTGAAAAGAAAAACACTAATCAGATCTGCAGCTCTCACTCAAGTAGAGCAGGCAGGGGAGTAAGGAAGAGCTTTATCTCACCAAGGAAGGTGAACGTCCACACTGGACATTTGCACTACTTCTTTGTGTAACCAGTTTGTAAAGTTATGTGAACCAACTATATCATTACTGTAAGTTGCAAAACACTTAATTTATTCATACAAAATTGAGTGTTATATTTTACAATGTGTTAATCCAGAGGGATCAGAAAATTATTCTAATAGTGAAACATTTAAGTATTAAGTACTGTATATTTTATTGATTTACATGACAGGTGAAAATATATCTCAGTTATAAGGCTGTCAGAAGAAAAGAACCTCCCACAATCTCAGCCTAATATCCATTTTGGGGGTGGAGAGGTTGACATTCCAGCAAAGAAGAACAATTTAACCTTTGAACATTGCATTTTGCTTAACTTTCACTGTTTCACTGAGTTATTTCTGTAAAAACTGGAAAAGGAGTTTCACTGAGTACAAAGGACAGCTAAAACTTACCTTGTTTTTTTCTTTCTTTTTTTTTTTTTTCTCTTTTCTGCCACAAAAGCAGCTGGAACTAAAATCCCCTCCATGTTCTCTGACCCAGTGCACCCATTCCAGTCGCTGGTACTAAACCAAGATCCTAGCTGATCTGCTTTCTTGAAAGCTGATTCTGAATCTCTTCCAGCATCAACCATTCTGTGATTCTCTGGCAGCTACTTCAGCTGACAGATCCTCAACCCTAGAGCCAAAATACTCACACTAAGCACCTGACCCCAAAATGCTGAGTGTGATGGGCAACCTAATCTAATTGAGGATGCCCCTGCTTGCTGCAGAGGGAGCTGAACTGGATGACCTTCGGAGGTCCCTTCCAAGCCAGATCATTCTATGCTTGTGTGGTTCTATGATTCTATGATTTCCTTGCCTGCATTAGAAATGCACTTAGTTGTGATGCAGTTATCTTCATGGTAGTGTAACCATATTCTTTGTCTTTGAGGCTGGCTGAATTCTGCTCTCACAGCCTTTGCACAAAGGCAAAATAAGCTAGATGAAATCTTGCATTAGGCCACTTGTATTTCTGTTTGCAGTGACTATGAAGCAACATTCCTTTGAAATGCCAAATGTTACCAAAACCTTACAATGTTTTCCAAGGTTTTACTCCTGTATACCAAAATCTGTAAGATGCAAAACCCTTCCTACGTGGCTGACCTGACTCCAAACCCAACAATCTGCTCAATGATTTCTCTTTTAAGGTGTTCCACCCCTTCCCCCTAGCACCCATTAGCCTAACTCAGACAGCATAATGCAGTAAAAGTGGATGGCCTCAGTGGAAAGAATGAATCAAAAATACACAGAGCATGAATTAGCCAAGCTCTGCTTTGTGAGCAATTACAAATCAAACTCAAACCTGAGAACCGAGTCGCTCGCTGAACAATGGCAGACACTCAGAAAAAGAAAAAAAAACCAAAAAAAAAACAACCAAAAAAGACTGAAATTCATCTGCTAAAGTTTTTGTTGTGGTTTTTTTTTTCCCATATAAGCAGTTCAGCCAGCTCTATTAAAGCTGTTGGAGAAATCTCATAGTAGAAACCCATTAAGCACTTCAAGTGTGTTATTTTCGCTCTGGGCTGAGAGGGTCTTTTTCTGTGTCATTGCACTGGTCCCTCTCAGATGAAACAAGCAAATATAGAAATATTGGCAGCTTTCATACTTGCCCTTTTTTTTTTCTTTTCTGTCCCAAGCCCAGCGGGTGTACAGCACTGAATTTCCCTGTTTGCTTTTCCAAATGAGCCTAAAGGCTCTTGCTCATCAAGGTTGAAATAGCTGGCAAATAGCAACGGTTCAAGATTGTAGCTTATAATTAGAATTGCTTGAGCCAGTTCAAAAAACAGTGAATCAAGCCAGAACCTACTCCCCTGACAAATCCTTCCATTTCAAATAAGGAAAAATATTGTTAGGCAGAGTTTTTCTTTTTTAAATGATAAGTCTTGGACTTCATTCATGATTTGCAGTCCATTTTGGGTCACCTATGAAAAAGCTTTTCTGGAGAAGGAAACTGAGAATGACTACGTGTTGCAGACCTCAGCACTGTGCATCTAGGATGTCCCAGAAGAAAACTGGGTTGGCTAGAACAGAATGAGAATGAAGGCAAAAATTAGGACAACATTGTAAAGGTGGATCCAGTGAACCCAATTCAGGGAAATGAGAGAGAGGAAACTGACTATGTTCAGAATTTTGAAAGCAAATAACAACAACAACAAAAATCCCTAAATAGTCAAAGATATTTAGGAATATTTATTAAATAAATATTTTATAAACTGAGAGAAAAGAACACAAATTACTCCTCCACGATTACTTCTTCCTAGGTGTTAGGAGGAAGTTCTTTACAGAGAGGGTGGTGAGGCACTGGAACAGGTTGCCCAGGGAGGTTGTGGCTGCTCCCTCCCTGGAGGTGGTCAAGGTGAGGTTGGAGGACGCCTTGAGTGACCCGTGCTAGTGGGAGGTGTCCCTGCCTATGGCAGAGGGTGGGAGCTAGATGATCCTTGAGGTCCCTTCCAACCTTACCATTCTATGATTCTATGATTCCATGATTACAAAAGACCTGCTGCGGTTTGGGAATGAAAGCAGAAATTTTTGGGGAAAAAAAAAAAATCACTAAAAAATATCCTATTTGGTTTCTCTTGAGATACTCCTTTTGACAATGATGCTTTAAGGTGCAAAATTCCCATGGGACAGTAAGGTTTATAACCTTCTCCCACGTGGTCATCCAATTTTTGGTTTAGTGGAAGTAAATTGAAAGTTAAAATGTCTCAACAAATGCATTATAGCTATTCCTGAGATGGCTCCAGCAAAAGGAAAAAGAAGTAAGCAGGTACATTCCCTTCCACCTTTGCTATTGCATCAGCACAGATGATTAGTAGCTCTGAGGGTAAAAACACTTCTTCAACCAAACAGAACTAAACACTGCAGTGAGTCTGCTATTCTGTGAAATCATGGAACTTTTCACATGAAACAAAAGCTCACGATGATTCCTACAATTAGTAGGCTGTTTCTCATGGATAGCAGAGCCTGAGAAGGACATCTGAGGTGGCACAAAACGTAGAGGGGCCAATTTATACAAAAGCACTGAAGAAACTCTTGTAAAACAATCACAGTGATTAGCTTTTTCAAACAAATTATACAGGGAAATGCTTTATTAACACTTCTGCAGAGCAGGAAGGAATTAAAATTTCATCTGTGAAAGATTTTCATCCTCTTAAGAAACCTCAATATACCTTTCCTGGAAATCTTAGCTAAATAGCAATGCTCCTGTGACTGACAATCCCATAAATAGATGTATGAGAAGGAGTCTTTTCACTGTGTGATAACTAACAGATAAACATTCTGGCTTCTGCTCTCTTGAATTTTAAGTTGTACTGAGAAATAATACTCACATATTATCTTTAGACCATAGCTGATCAATTCAGGTAGGAAATGTCATGTTTTAACACCACATAGAATAATGCTTCTTATTGGCTTCTTAATATCTTTTCAATCAGATTCTTAATGAAGAAGGAGGTGGACTAGGTGACATTTGGAGGTCCCTTCCAGCCCAGATCATTCTATGATTTATGACTTTATGATGCTGTCATTCTGCGATGCTGTGATTCTGTGATTTTATGATTTTATGATTCTGTGATTCTGTCACTCTATGATTCTATTATTCTGTGATTCTATGGTTCTGTGATGCTGTGATTCTGCAATTTTATGATTCTATGATTCTGTACTTCTGTGATTCTGTNTTCTGTGATTCTATGATTCTGTTATTCTTTGGTTCTATTATTCCATGATTCCAAGGTTCTGTGATTCTCTGCTTAGATGATTCCATGATTCCGTGATTCTATGCTTATATGATTCTGTAATTCTATGATTCTGTGATTCTGTCACTCTATGATTCTATTATTCTGTGATTCTATGGTTCTGTGATTCTGTGGTTCTATGATTCTATGGTTCTGTGATTCTGTGGTTCTATGATTCTATGGTTCTGTGATTCTGTGGTTCTATGATTCTATGGTTCTGTGATTCTGTGGTTCTATGATTCTATGGTTCTGTGATTCTGTGGTTCTATGATTCTATGGTTCTGTGATTCTGTGGTTCTATGATTCTATGGTTCTGTGATTCTGTGGTTCTATGATTCTATGGTTCTGTGATTCTGTGGTTCTATGATTCTATTGTTCTGTGATTCTGTTTCTGTGATTCTATGGATCTGTGGCTCTATGGTTCTGTGATTTATGGCCAGAAAAAATTTCTAGAGCTACCATTTCAAATCATAAAGAAGTCAGAGCTGCTTTTGAACTTGGACTCAGAGCTGCTTTTGAACTTGGACATCTGGAAAGATCAGTTTGTTTGTTTTTTTCTGAAAAACTATCCCTGAGCAGTTTTTAAACACTCTGATTGGAACTAGAAGATTCAGATTCCCCCCACTTTTAAGGTAAAACTTGATATTTATGTGGTTTATTCAGTAAAGATACCAACTTTTAAGGATGAGAGAATTTACAGTGGCTGTTGGCTATCAGATAGTTTGATCAGTATCAGAGCTATTTAAAATAAAGCAGCCACCAGTCAATCCCAGCATCATGGAAATTAGTTCATCGTCTCAAATGCCATGGACCCTTTCTCACAGTTTTCAAATTAAAAGCTTGGGCAGCTCAGTCTGAAAGAAGGATATTCTGGGGATGGATCACTGTATGCTTGTCCTGTTCTTGTACTCTTTACTACATGTCTACTCCTAGTGACTGTTTCATACAGGATATTAGGATGGACAGGCACTACTGTTCTTGTTAGAGAATCATGCAATCATAGAATGGTCTGGGTTGGAAGGGACCTCTGAAGGTCATCTAACTCCCTGCAGTCGGCAGAATGATCCTCAACTGCATCAGGTTGCCCAAAGCCCTGTCGAGTTTCACCTTGAATGTCTGCAGGGATAGGACCCCAACCACCTCCCCACCGCCATCATGGTGCAGAACATGGTAGAGAACATTATAACAGAGTGAGCAAATTGTTAAACAACATCACTGCTGGTTTGCCTGTTGACAATACCAAGAATTGAACAGACGATAACTGAACTGCTAAAAGTTTGTTCTCTCTATATATGGCTTGAAACATACTGGGAGGAGAGGTAGCTAACATATGCTCTACCATTATCAACACTTTTCTTGTCCTGTGAAAAAATCAGGCTTTCAAACTGTCATTTTGCAGGAACATCAAATACATGCACTTTCACACTGAAAAGGGAAATTTCAGCAGAACTGCTTGGAATTAGTCCTTGCCTTTGTGAGCCTGGCTGCCTACACGTGCAGTAACCACGACTTTGTAATGCTGGAAACAACTGGCATCATGCAAGGCAATAAACAGTCTCCAAACACAGGCACCACTCTACTTTTGAAACAGCTCTATGTGAAAAAAGGTATCTAAGCAGGCTAACAAGGCATCTGAAAGTCAAGAGTGTCAAGCTGTGTCCTACTGCTAAATAATGGTGATGATGGTGATGATGATGGTGATTACAATAATAATAACAACAACAACAACAGAGATCAGAAATGAATGTTTTTCATTAGCTCTGCATTGGCAGAGACAATTAGCTCAAACAATAAAAATGCCCTCGGCTTCCACCTTCAGGTCTGAGAGAAGTTGGTTCCAACTGAAGAGAGAGCCTGAGTTGTAGTTACAAAGTGTTCTGAGCTGGAGCACAGGTCCAGCAGCGATGCCGTGAGGAACATAGGCAGAATCCTCTGTCATTACTCCAGGAAATGACAAGGTTTTGGCATCATAATTTACCATTGCAATGTGGTCTCAATCATTTTATATAACATTGTTTTACCATTGTCTTGACATAGTAAAGTGGTCTCCATAGACTTCTATTGGCATAATTTTGCCATCGTCTTGACACTGTAATACAGTCTCTATAGACTTGAATTGAATTTTTGTCATTGCCTTGAAATTGTAATGTCCTCTTCCCAGGCTTGCCTTCGCAAGCACAACCTCACCATGTGCTTCTGTTATCTCATTCTGCAACCACTGGGCACTTCTCTTTCCTACTGAAGTTTGAAAAGGATGCTGTGTGAAAGCTAAGCCTTGCATGTCACCAGGGACTATTTTTAAACTGCATAGCACTGGTTTGTTTGCAAGAAAGAATTTCTTGAATCAGAAGTTAATAAAAAAAAAAAAAAAAACAAAACCAAAAACCCAAGCACTAGTGAAAGACATGCAAATAAACTACTGATGGACCTTTTTATGTTCAAGGCTCTTGAGAACTTTTGAAGCTTTGAGTCTATTCTCTGCTGTGTAGGGCTGCTTAGAGCCCCCAATAAAAGACCATCAGCAGGTTAGCATAAGTATGATTCAGAAAATTTTGTAGCTCCAAATCACTTCGATCCTCTGTTTAGTCTGAGTGAGTCACCAAGCATTTCATGTTCAGAACACTTTCTATTTGGGGGCTGCTACTACTGGTCCCTTGTCTTGACTAAAATAAAAACACCTATCAAACACACAGAGCCACCCAGCTTTGCTTCCTCTATAGAACAGCCAAATCTGAAAGCATTTCCCTTCGCCTCCTCTTTACCTTTCCCTTCCTACTTGAAGCTGATAGCAACATTTCACATGTAAATATTTGCTGAGTTTTACCTCATTTTAACAAATGCCATCAACCTCGTTTCTGATAGTGCCAAACATGCAGGAAATGAATAAAGAAGAAGCAGCACTCAAGATCTGCAGAATACTTACAGATAAGTGGTGTTGACTACTAAATTAGGGGAGTCTTGGCTTGTTTGGCTGATGTAAGGCATGACTTTGGAAGGAGCTGGGCATTGTCCTTTACACTGCTTAAAGGAT
The DNA here is from genome assembly GCA_013399775.1 of Semnornis frantzii. NCBI lineage: Eukaryota > Metazoa > Chordata > Aves > Piciformes > Ramphastidae > Semnornis > Semnornis frantzii. Next base: position 5,681 of record VWYK01105728.1, on the reverse strand, counting down.
GCAAGACTAAGTGATTCATACATTGGGCTTCCTAGGGAAGCCAATTTAAGCAGTTAGTCAGATAGCCTACAAGTCAACATACTGGTGTGCAGCTCTTCCTCACTGTGCCTGAAACCTATCCTTGCAGAAATGCAGAGCTTTGCAGCTGGAAAAAAAAAAAAAAAAAAGCCCCATACACTGCAGCAAANAAAAAAAAAAAAAAGTCTCTTTGTTATGATGAAATATAACATTTTTAGGAACATTAAGCTCAGCATAACATTTATACAATGTTTTCCTTCAAGGGTACAGGTGAAATTGCTCTTGCTTTTCTAGTAACAGATTGCAGGTGTAGAAGGAGAGTGAAGTTAATTTTAATGATGTATGGAATTGTTAATGCCAGGAGAAACAAAGAGACTATGCCTGAAAATTTGGGAGGCAGAAAATAATACTGCAGAACACTGAAATTCATAAGATGATAGTGTATTTTGCTTAGAATTGGAAAGCACTAAGGTGGCACTCGTGATACAGAGAGTGAGATTCAGACACCTAAATGTGGATGCTTACAAGCAGCCGGAGGTGCATGAGTGCCCTGCCTGCCCTAGGCACTCCAGAAAGGTGCAGGCTTCCTGCAGACATTGTCCTCCATGTTAGCTCATGTAGATCACGGAATCACAGAATGTTAGGGGTTGGAAGGGACCTCAAAAGCTCATCCAGTCCAACCACCCTGCCAGGGCAGGATCACTTAGACCAGATCACACAGGAGTGCATCCAGATGTGTTTTGAATATCTCCAGAGAAGGAGGCTCCACAACCCCCCTGGGCAGCCTGTTCCAGTGTTCTGGCACACTCACAGTGAGGAAATTCCTCCTTGTGTTTCCATGGAAGTTCCTATGCCTCAACTTCCACCCATTGCCCCTTGTCCTGTCATTGGGCATCACCCAGCAGAGCCTGGCTCCAGCCTCTGGACACTCACACTTTACATCTTTATAAACATGAACGAGGGCAGCCCTCAGGATCCTCCACTCCAAGCTAAAGAGCCCCTACTACCTGAGGCTCTCCTCACAAAATGCCATGTCACATCCCAGGGCACTTCAAATAGCCCCAGACACCTGTGTTTGTGTATCTAAATCACACCATGAAATTTAGAATTTATTTGGGCTTTCACTGACTTAGGAAGTGGAAACACCAAAAGTAATGTTCATAGGCTTTTGACAAGATGTAAATCCTGCTTAGGGCAAGCACAGTTTGTGGCATCTGCCTGCTGAGGATGGTGCAGGACTTCAGAATAAATACAATAGTCGGAAATGTGGCTGTCAAGTGGAGGAGGCCAAACTCTTTTTGGTGGGGCACAGTGATAAGACAAGGAACAAGGATACCATCTTGAACAGAGAAGGTTTCACCTCAATGTGAGGAGAAACTTCTTTACAGTGAGGGTGCCAGAGCCCTGGAGCAGGCTGCCCAGAGAGGTTGTGGAGTTTCCTTCTCTGGAGACTTTCAAGATCCACCTGGATGCACTCCAGTGCAGATTACCATGGGTGATCCTGCTTTTGGTAGAGGGTTGGACTGGATGGTCACTGGAAATCCCTTCCAACCTCTAACATTCCATGATCCTGTGATTCCAAAGGAGAATGCATGCCAGAACTTAGGAAAGAGCAGCCAGAACAACTTTAAGAATAATTTCCCTGTTCTTTAAAAAAAAACCCTCCATGGTACAGCAATGATCTGACCTAAAAACTGTTCTACCTCTCAGAATTCAGCCTTCACCTCTCTTTGCATCAAGACAGTTTTGGTCACAAGGAGCTGTAAGGCAACTAAATGCTGTGTGACACGATAAGACACAATGCAGTCCAGAGAACCTATCCTCAAATCAGTAAGCCACTCTCCTTTCAGAGCACAGGTATCTAATTGTAAGGATATGTGTGGAGTCATGCAGAGCAGACAATGAGATGTCCTGGCTACCTGCAAACCAGCAGGTACTGTGCTTTACTGAGTACCCAGCCTCTCTAAGGGCAGTTTGTCACATCTCCAGATACTTCTTTAATGACTTCTTTGTTGCATTTACCGAGATTCATGGTCTCTGTTTTGTATAAAAATTCCCATTTCTTCAATTCCAGTTTTGATGGCTTTTTCCAAAGCAAATTCAGCTAGCTTCTGAGGACAATATATATATTTTTATATATTTATATAAAAAAAAATTTAGGTTTGCAAAGATTTTCTATGGACAGATTAGACCAATAGCAGTAAATTTACTGTGTTGAATTGATACATCATAACAAGAAAGATGACCGGAATTATCCACTTAGTTCAAGTAGTGGCAAAATAGGACACCAGAGAGAAATTTATGGTAGTTTCTACAATACCTATTATCCTATTTAGGCCCTGATCCTATAATTGGGTTTGCCCAAGTGGATCTGATTGCAGGACAAGGGCTATATATCGTAAGCTCTTCAGGGTACAGGCAATTGGGATTTTTTTTGCTGTTTGGGGATGGGTTTTTTTTTTATTATTATTCTTATAGGTAAGAGCTAAAGCAAAAATTGATTCTAATCAAAATTAAAAAAACCCAAAAAACCAAAAAACACCAAAAGCCAAACAAACAAACAAACAAAAAACAAGGCAACAACAACAACAAAAAAGAAAACCCAAACCCAACCAAAAGATGTAATATTGAAATAAGGCAATCACAACATTTTCTTCTATCTTTTTTGCTGTGCAGTGAGGATTTGTAGACAGATTGCATCAGTGTGGACTATGAAAAGGACATTGAAGGATGCAGAGTGTATCCAAAGAGTCTGGGACTTTATTTTAGCTCCTGGTAGAAATAACCACAGTTTAATACTGATTTATCATAACATCTCTGTAATTTCAACAGGGACAGGCCAGAATCTTGGCCTGTAAATAGTAATATTTAATATCTCACACTTCTATAAGACTCTTCGACCAAGGATGTTAAACTGCTTTACAAATATTAATTAAGGCTTAATTAAGCAATTAATCAACTGTGTCATATTACTTTATAATTATGATTTATATTACTCCCAGTGTGTGGTAGGCAATTTACAGATATATGAATGGATCTTGTCCTGAAATGTAGAAATTTAGATAATGTGGTCTTCCCTTGTTAATTATGACCCATGGATATCAAATATTTTCCTCTTGTCTTTATCTTTGAGCTCTGCACCATCATTGTCATAAATCATGAGCCAGCACCTAACTACCTCTGTGTGGGGCAAGGTCCTACCTGGGTTCTTTCAACTGAGACAAAGCCATCAGTGTTTGCTGTATTTCATCTTTCTCTCTTTATATCCTCTATCTTTAGTTTATATCTTGTTTGTATCTCTCTTTATATCTTATATCTTTATCTCTTATATCTTTATATCTTATATCTTTAGTTTATATCTTGTACAGAGGTCCAAAGCTAAACAGGGTTGCAGTGCCAGCAGCTATGCAATCCAAGTGTTTACAACTATTCTGAGACCTCTTTGTTCTGTCAAATCCTGGGAAACGTGGTGCAGAGTATGCTCTGCACCACAGACATAAAGTAAAAATTATTTCAAGTGTGGCTGGCTCTGCCCATGCAGTGATGCATGCTCCCTACCCCTGCAAAGGGCTGCCAACCTCATTTAACAGCCCTGTGGAAACAGCTACGTGTTCATAGGTACAGAATGGTTTAGATTGAAGGGGACCTTAAAGATCATCTAGTTCCAATCCCCTGCCATGGGCAGGGATACCTTCCACTAGCCCAGATGGCTCAAGGTCCCATCCAACCTGGCTTTGAACACCACCAGGGGCATCCACAACCTCCCTGGGCAACCCGTTCCAGTGTCTCACCACTCTCACTCTAAAGAATTTCTCCCTAATCTTCAGTCTCAATTTCCCCTCCACAAGCTTCGGTCCATCCCCTCCTTTCCTATCACTACAAGCCCTTGTCAAAAGCCTCTTTCTGGTTATCTTATAGCCCACTTTGGGTACTGGAAGGCTGCTCTAAGGTCTCCCTGGAACCTTCTCTTCTCCAGGTTGAACAGCCCCAACTCTCCCAGCCTGTTCCCAGCCCTCTGATCATCTTTGTGCCCTCCTCTGGACCTGCTCCAGCAGTTCCATGTTACTCTTAAGCTGGGGGCGCCAGAACTGTGTGCAGTGCTCCAGGTGGGGTCTCAGCAGAACAAAGTGGCAGGGGAAGATAAACTCATCCTGCCAAGAAATGTTTCATAAGAAATGATCTTCCACGGCTTCTCTTTTTAGTAGTCACTAAGCTTCCTTTTCACAAACTGGCCAGTCCATTGCACGAAAGTTGGCTTAAAAGTCACACTCAAGTACTGATGAAATAATAGAAATCAAAGCACACTCAGATAAATACACTGCTGGCATTAAAAAACAGGAATTCATTTTATATAATTTTATGATTTCAAGCTACACCAGGGGCGGTTCAGGCTGGGTGCTAGGAAATGCTTCTTCAGACAGAGTGGGTTCTCAAACATTGGAATGGTCTCCTCAGGGCAGTACTGGGGTCACCATCCCTGGAGGTGGTTAAGCAGCCTGTGGACCCTGTGCTTAGAGACATAGTTTTGTGTTGACCCTTCAGTGTTGGGTCGAAGGTTGGACTGGATGTGCTTGCAGGTCTCTTCTAACCAGATGTTTCCTGTGATTCCATAATATTCTGTAATAATTTGGTCAGTTCTCTTCACAGGTTTTTTTCATGGAGAGATAGCAGAGAAAATTTGTTTCCTCTGGTCTACATAAGTGCTACATGACTCAAACTGACTGCTTAGTGCTCCAGAAGTTCACAGTGCATATATCCAGAGGTGCAACACATGAGTGGGGTCACAACCGTATTGGTCACACCACAGCTGTCCTTTGCATGCCTGAAAAATGCCTTCAAATCCTGGAGGCTGATGGGCTCATTTTTCATCATTTGCTCGTGTGAGACTACAACTCCTCTTCAGACACTACTAATTCAACAATAGAGGTCTTCCTGGAACTGTAAAAACTACCTGGATGGATACAGACTTTAACTGGGAGCTGGAAGAAGGGTTTGGTTCTTCTGTTAGCTTAAATTTGTGCAATTGTTAGCCTATTGCTTTATCAAACATTCAACTTTCGTTTTCATTTATCAAATAATATTATTTCTTAAATATTAAGCTTTTTTTGCTTAATGGTTATCAAAGCACAGCCCTAAAAGCAACTGCTGGGATGCTGTGAAAACAGAATCCGTTTGTAATTGTGAAGCTTTATCCTATTACCACAGTGGCGAAGGTCACACGAGCCACACAAATTAAAAGCCCATTTCTTCTAATCATTATGCAGCTTTACCACTTGCTATTAACAGTTTTTCCTTTTCAAAATTAAAAATAAAAGATTAAATTTTTATGTTTATTATTTTACTTATCTCTTGTGTGAAAAGAAAAAAAAACAACTCAGTATTGTAAGAGGAATTAATGGGTTTGGATGTGGTCGAGTCGAAGCTTTTTTTAATTTACAGAAGTCTGAAATCATGTTAATGATGATGATGATGATGATAATCCTAAATCTGCCCTAGAATTTGTAATCACAGCATCACAGGATGTTAGGTGTTGTAAAGGACCTCCATAGATCACTGAATCCAACTCCCAGATGACATCAGTCTGTCAATAAAGTTAGTCTGCATCTGTGCTTTGAAGCAATCTGTAAGCTTTAGACTTTAATAATAATAAATAGAATATAAAT
>VWYK01105727.1:0-11601 GCA_013399775.1 Semnornis frantzii | reverse complement strand
CCCCCCCCAACAACACAATAAATTAAGTATACTCAGAAAATGTCGAATTACATAAACATGGATATTTAGTTGCCTTGCGAAGTGTCACTTGACTGCAACTATTGATCATCTGTTCTTGTTGCAGTAATAAAATACTGAGAAGACTAAAAAATTTGAGGAGATGATCTGGGTTAAAGTGAGTTTCACTAGAGAGAGCCTTCCTGTGTGGCAGCATTGAGAGAATCATAGATTCATAGAATGGTAAGGTTGGAAGGGACCTCAAGGATCATCTAGTTCCAACCCCCTGCCATAGGCAGGGACACCTCCCACTAGTACAGCTCACTCAAGGCCTCGTCCAAACTGGCCTTCAACACCTCCAGGGAGGGAACAGCCACAACCTCCTTGGGCAACCTGTGCCAGTGCCTCACCACCCTCACTGTAAAGAACTTCCTCCTAACATCCAGTCTGAGCATGCTGTGTCACCTGCTCATCTCCTTTTATCAATACAGCCTGAGACTTAACAGGCCTTTGGACACAGAATAGCCAATCAGAATGGCACTTAGCCAAGCTTGACCATATCAGGTGAAGCCATAGGCTTGCTTTACCTTTTTTAGAGCATAACACAGGCCTTGCACAAGGCATGCACAAGCCGAGTGTGTGCACCTTGTTTACCACAGGATGTAAATGAGTCTGGGAAAGCCAGAGTGCTTAGGCTCAGTGGCTCCAGGTTCTTTGTCCTCTTTCCTGCGGTTGCTTCTCCCCACAACAGAAAGAGGGAGAGCATAAAATCATGCCTGGGCCAAGCCAGGACATATATCAATCTATGTTGACCTGCACAGGCCTACCATGACAATCACTGCACTGTCAAGTGCAGATATTTTCTGTGCATCTATTCCTCAAAGTCCTACATTCTTTCTTTTTCATTCTAGTACTTCTGATTAGGCAGTGTGCATGTGTTTGTAAGTGAAATATACTTAGTACTAACAGAGATGTATAATGGAAATAGTCACCAATAACTGAACATACTAATTCTTGTACAAGTATTCTAAGAGTATGGAAACAAGAGGGGAAAATAGCACACATGCATAAGATTTATTGAGGGTGGACTGACCTATGCTTTTTGGCAAATAGTGATAATTTTAAGTATTTTATTCCTTGAAGAAATTGTTCAGATGACTGTATGCCACATGCAATGGGAATAGACAATTCATCTTCATAAATGCATATGAGGGACATTTGCAATCTTTGTTTCTACCCCTGAGAATTACAACTTTAGTGGCACATTACTTACTTTTTTCTCACCCCACCTTTGCTTTTCTTTCTCCCTGTTTGTCCAGTCTGTGGGTTTGTTCAGGCTCCCTTTAACTCAGTCAGATTCTGTCTTTACTTCTGATTGTTGTCTTAGGAGAGCTCTGTCTTGGAGTGTCCTCCCTGTTGTCCCTTCCAACCTTACCATTCTATGATTCTTAAAGCAGGATTCTCTTTGTACTTGCAGATAGTTTCCACCTTTGGATCCACAGTCTTTGAGTGTATTGCCTAATTGAAAATCACCTGCCCAATCTGTATTTCCAAGGGCAGAGCAATTGCTTTTCTATCTGCAGAAACCCTCTCTGGAAAAACTAAGAGTATGTCTTATGTGGATGCTGAAGACAGGTGTGGGTGCAGGAGGGTGTATCTTTTGGGCACACTGCCTTACAATTCAGATGCTGGTCAAGTCTCAGTTCTGCTGTAGAGAGACTGAGCTACTTCTCTCTGAGATACCACTGCCTCCTAGATCTCCCAGCCACACAGAGAGGTTCTTTAAGGTATGGAGCTCAGATAGATAGCACATCTATTTGACAGAGCTTCACATAAGGATATGAGGATGACTACAACAGATCAGATGAAGGGTTTTTTTACCCAGTATTCTGTATCTGACATGGCCATGGGTGGGTGTCTAGAGACCATTAAAAACAGAATAAGCAAATATGATACTTCACTGAATACTGCTTTTATTTTTGAGTTTCCTGAGCAGGATGTGCTTCATGGCTATTTAAAAAATAGTCATTGGATCATTCAGCCTTCTGATTTGAACACATGTATATTTTTTGGATCAACAACATCATCTGTACCCCATAGGCCTACTGATATTTGCTTTGAACAAATATGCTCTTTTGTTTGGCTTGTTTGGCTCCTGATAGCATCATTTATGCTTTCTAGACCATGCATTGCAAGAGCTAGGTTTTGAAATGCTTGTTTCAGTGATCTCATAGAATGGTAAGTTTGGAAGGGACCTCAAGGATCATCTAGTTTCAACCCCCTGCCATAGGCAGGGACACCTCCCTCTAGCACAGGTCACTCAAGGCCTCCTCCAACCTGGCCTTGAACACCTCCAGGGAGGGAGCAGCCACAACCTCCCTGGGTAACCTGTGCCAGTGTCTCACCCCCCTCACTGCAAAGAACTTCCTCCTGACATCCAGTCTGAATCTCCCCTCTCCCAGTTTAAACTCATTGCCCCTTGTCCTGGCATTGCAAGACCTTGTAAATAGTCCCTCCCCAGCCTTCCTGTAGGCCCCCTTCAGAGACTGGAAGGCTACTATAAGATCTCCTGGAAACCTTCTCTTCTCCAGGCTGAAGAGCCCCAACTCTCTCAGTCTGTCCTCATCTCAGGTTGTAGACCCCTGAGAAGCTCAGTGAAGCAGGGATTGGATTTTCACAGTGAATAATAAAAGAATGCTTACAAAGTTGCAGATACAATAGCTGAGCAATAATCTGTGATCCCAAGTCCATCCATTTCAACACTGACCAGAGTGCACATATGCCTTTCTACCTAGAATGGCTTTTGGTTATCTGGAAAATTTTATGGAGTTTTCCAGGATCCTGCTTGGAAAAATACAAAAGTTACCCAATAAATTCATATTTAATTTTTTAAGAATTCCTCATTGCTTTGCATTAGGAGTCATCAGTTTCCCAGTATGAACAGAAGTTATTACTTCTTTGTGCTGTATCCTGTGATCTTCTGTAAGATTAATCATAGAATCATAGAATGGTAAGGTTGGAAGGAACCTCAAGGATCATCTAGTTCCAACCCCCTGCCATAGGCAGGGACACCTCCCACTAGTACAGCTCACTCAAGGCCTCCTCCAACCTGGCCTTGAACACCTCCAGGGAGGGAGCAGCTACAACCTCCCTGGGCAACCTATGTCAGTGTCTCACCACCCTCACTGCAAACAACTTCCTCCTGACATCCAGTCTGAATCTCCCCTCTGCCAGTTTAAACCCACTGCCCCTTGTCCTGTCATTTGAAGACCTTGTAAATAGTCCCTCCCCAGCCTTCCTGTAGGAATTTAGTCTAAATCTCACTGAATTTAGTCTTTCATCTAGTCTAAATCACTGAAGATGAACTCTGCTCCACCTGTGAAAGTATAAATAGCCTTACCAAAACAGATGTACTTGTTTGTTTGAGAGCTGGAAGGATAAGAACTTAATCATTGTCTTGTTTGTTGTGAAGATGGCAATAAAGTCAAAAGAGTGTGTATTGCCATCATGAAAAAGTGCAAAATAATTACAAAGCATGATGTGTGTTATGGTTCAAGTGATCTTAAAGAGTTGCTTAAATTACAGTCATTGGGTTTGTTGCCCTGGAGTGTAAACTGATAAAGTTTTTCACTGTAAGCTTGTTGTTGTTGTGTACCTGAACTCATAGATAAATTAATTTTGGTTGTTTGTGGTTTTTTTTAAGCTATGGAAGAGCTGGATGGTGATGTAGTGAGGATTTCTTCAAGAGGAAAGTTTGCAGAAAGAGACATTGTCCAGGTGGGAGAGAAAATTTAGTCTACTAGTTAGGTTTAACTGATCCTGTTTATTGTGAATTCTTGTTTCTATCTATATTCCTACCTTTCATTTTACCTTAGCACTGGCCTACTTTATCTTGGAATGCTCATAACAAGTCTGTGACACCTGTAAGCCTTTATATAACACATAGTAGTGGAGCTGCATTCGTTATTCCGAGTTGCTTCTGTACTGCAGTTTCACTGTAATTCCAGAAAGAAAACCATTGGCTTTTGTGGCAGTTGGAGATACCTAGACTTCTAGCAAGTGCATCTGAGGTACCTAAGGTGTCTTCAGTTGCCTCAGAATGCCACTCCAGAAGACCATCAGTGCCTCACGGTGCTTGTGTTCCATCTGCCACGTACAACCATGCAGATATCTCATGCTTTTAACCAGCCTCAGATAATAGCTGGAACAAGTTGCCCAGAGAGACTTTTGATGTCCCATCCCTGGAAACATTCCAAACCAGGCTGAACAGGGCTCTGAGCAACCTGATCTGTTTGAAGATGTCCCTGCTTGCTTACTGCAAGGCCAATTGGACCAGGTGACCTTTAATGGTCCCTTCCAATCCAAACCATTCTATGATTCTGTTTATATGACTGAACAAAGCCAAAGTCCTATGGTTCTGTTCTGTTCTCCACAGTCACTCAGTCAACCCAGTAGTTGTCATTCAAACCTGTGCAACCAGTGGCAGGGTGTTACAGCAGTTTTGGATGTGTGTACACACGCACCAGAATTCCTTTTCCCCTCAGAGCTACTAGAGTTCTAGAACTCCATGGGCTGTCCAAAATAGCTACTCCATCCATGCTCCAGGCACCCCATCTTGCATCCTGATTACCTTGCCCCCTGGACAGTCTTTGTTTCATAACTATTTTCCTTACCAAAACAAAATTAAAGAATGTATCTGTCTAAAATGAAATCTTTTATGGAAGGCACATTCTCCTGGAAGTGTCAGAATACATCTATAAAATACAGTGTCTCAGTTGGAAGCAACCTACAATGGACCAACCAATGGTTAGGTCTAACTGCCTAACCACTTCAGGGCTGACTGGAAGTTAAAGCATGTTATTAAAAACATTGTCCAAATACCTCTTACACACTGACAAGCATCATCAGGTTCAAACTTTACCATATATCTGTCATTTCCTTTCCTTTTATTCCTCCTATTGGCCAAAATTCATAGCCTTCATTTTCTTCTTGCTTATTCTGACTTCTTTCTCTCCAAGCCAGGCTGTATTTCTGTATTGTTGGTTATTGGAATATGTATATATATATTGAATAACTGAGGTATATGAATAGTTCATACTGCAGGTGGTATTTTTTTAATGATAATAAAGGTCAGACTGCAGCTGACAAACTTTGGGAATGTTTTTATTTGTTTTCATTTACATATGCAGGAACCAACAATTTTTGAAATGTTTAATATTACAAATTCTGGCATGTGAATGTTTACAGATTTGGTCACTGCTAGAGGATGCAATGTCACAATCAAAGGAAGTGTTCAAAGCATGTGTGACCAAACAAACAAGTTTGGCCAGCAGGTCAAGAGAGGTGATTCTCCCCCTCTGCTCCACTCTGATCAGACCTCACCTGGAGTACTGTGTCCAGTTCTGGAACATCTATTACAAGAAAGATCTAAACATGCTGGAACATGTCCAGAGAAAGGCCATGAGGATGATCAGAGAGCTGGAGTTCCTCTTCTATGAAGAAATACTGAGAGAGTTGGGGCTGTTCAGTCTGGAGAAGAGAAGGCTCTGAGGAGACCTTGTTGTGGCCTTCCAGTACCTGAAGGGGGCCTACAGGAAGGCTGGGGAGGGACTTCTCTGTATGTTGTAGAAATAATTAAACAAAAAAATTTCAAACATTAGGAAAGTAATTGAGGAACATGTGGAGATCTGATGCCAGAGCTGGAAGTGTTTCTGTACCCCAGACCAGTATTCCTGCAAAGCCCTGTGCCACATCAGGCTCTTTAAAGCTAATTCACTTATGTTTAAATGGATTCAAAGATGCACAACATAATTATACATAATTTCTCCAAGCAACAAATGTTTTTGTGTTCAAAGAGAATAAATGGAGAGAGTCCCTCAAATGTTATAAACAAGATTTCTGGAAGTGCTTTGCATTGGAAATATTCTAGTTCCTGCTGGGAAATAAAAAAATAATATGCAATGAATATTCTTTTGTATTTCTTTAGAATTCATTGCATAACAGAAATGTAATGAAACATTTATTTACTATTCACATCTTTCAATCAGAACTTTGCCAGAAGCCCTACTGAATTACCTGAAGGCAGTATTATTTGTGCTCTTTTTCTGTTGAAATACTAACAAATAGTTAAAAGTCAAGGAAAATGGATAATATCAAACCCTTTAGGTTTGGTATGACCTTTATTTTCTATCTGGCAGGATAAAACTGATTTGCATTTTTAAAATTAAATATAGGTGTTTTCTTTTTTTATGTGTTAGGTTAGTTAAAATTAGCTGGTGAAATTAACTGTTCAACAGTATTGTGAAATACTCTTCTGCTAATAGTGAGTCACTATCTATTATATTTGCTGCCAACTACAGTTCCTGTAAAGGCATAACCTTCATTGTTCCCTCCTTGCTTGTATACATACTTACCGTGGGGAGATTGCATTAGGTGCCAATTCTTGCTCAATTTATTCAAGCAGATGTATTCTCACAGGAGGTTTGATGACATTAAAGAAGGAACAACCTACTTGAAACAGGGTGGTGCTGGGTTGGCTTCTGAGAGCTGCTAGAGGTTTGGGGTTTTTTTAATGAAATGGAGAAATCAGTACTAATAAACCGTCACAGGGAGTGCTTAGGTCTTGTATCGGAAAGTTATGGAATAAACACTGAAATAATGAAGACAGTTAGTTATGGAACTGCATATACCTTGCTTCCTGGCTTAATACTCTAAAGATCAGGTTCTTTTCTGCCTATCGTTCTCCTCCCTTTATGCCTGATACATTCTTGGAGAGGTACAGGATGTCCTTACCTGGAGTAAAGGCTGCTCTCATTGAGCAGTGGCTGACTGCTCTTGTAGTCTTGTTGACTATGGCAGCCTGTGCTAGCTGACTGCCCTTGAGCAGCAAGGTAAGACTAAAGAATCTCACTGTAGAGGTCACTTCTAGCTTCAACAGTTCTGTGACTGAGTAGTAATCTTCTAAGCAACTGCAGATGTACTGCTTCCTGGAGAAATGCCTAAGCAGTAGCACTTAGTTTGGTGACAGTTTCCAGTCTGATTTAACATAGTTCAAATACATGAAACCTTTTGTCTGGTAGTTTTGAAATCCTTTTTCAGGAGAGTTATGCAGAGAGTCATCTCTTACTTAAATTAAAAACACCTTTTAGTAGATGATCAATACCTAAACAGATTTTGTAAGTTCAGGGTGAAAAGCGTTTCCCAAAGTTGTTGTAAAAATTATTTAGTTAAGTTCAGGTTCATTATTGCTAAAATGTTGGATTTGATTGATTTTTTTTATTGTGTTATTTACTGGTTTTGTTGTGGGTTTTTTGGTTTGGGGTTTTTTTGTGGGTTGTTGGTTTCTTTGTTTTTTTCCCCCAGAGAGACTTTTGTTTGTTTAATATAATTAGTAGGTTTGTTTATTTCTGTCCTCTTTGGAAAACTCTTTGGGTCTCTGAAATAGCGTAGGCTGGACTGTAATCATAGAATCAGTCAGGGCTGGAAGGGACCACAAGGATCATCTAGTTCAAACCCCCCTGCCAGGGGCAGGGACACCCTACCCTAGATCAGGCTGCCCAGAGCCTCATCCAGCCTGGCCTTAAACACCTCCAGGGATGGGGCCTCAACCACCTCCCTGGGCAACCCATTCCAGGCTCTCACTACTCTCATGCTGAAGAACTTCCTCCTCACCTCCACTCTGAATCTCCTCACCTCCAGCTTTGCTCCATTCCTCCTAGTCCTGTCACTGCCTGATATACTAAAATTCAGTGATGTCCTAGATCTGAGAACTTTAAATGCTTTTTTAGAATAATGGAATTTAACCAGCAGCATTGGTGGTTGTGCATTGAAGAATGCAAAATTTGCCTGGTTGCTATAGTGGGCAAAAGAGTCTTCAGGTATTAGAGTTGTGATGGATTGAATCAGAACAAAAGGGGTCAAACTGAACCAATGGGTTAACCTGGCTGTTTTACCACACAGAAGTGAGCAACACACACAAACTCAAGACTGAGGTGACAGAAGTGAGACAAGGATAGAGCTTACTGATCAAAAAATCAGATAAACATGGTACAAAAATGCGTAATTACCTTAGCCTGTTTGCAGAAAGAGCAGGGCACAAAGCAGCAGCAAGCAGAAGCAAGCGAGCCAAAAACCTCTACCAGAAAACCACTCCCCCATCCCTCCTCGTCCCAACACCATCCCAGCAGAAAACACCCAAGAACCTGGAACCCAGGAAAAGCAGCTGGAACAGGAAGCCTCCCATGTTGCAGTCTGAACTTCAAGCCCCATCACACTTTGCTCCAGTTAGCACTTTGACTCTTTTGAAGCTGGCATGACTGCGGCATGGTATGATTTACAGCAGCAGGTTCAGTGACACAGTTCAGCCAGAAGATGAGAGATCTGTGGGTCTGACTTCTCATTCAGTTCTAGTTTTATCCTGGAGTACAGCAGTTAATAAATCTTCCCTGTTTGGGGGGGGAAGGCATCATTAGGCTTTGAATTCCAGCATAGCATAGCCTAATGTTATCAGTACCAGAAGTAGCTTTGGACATTGAACCGCAATGTTGGAAGGTCACCCTGCTGTTGCCCTGAGATAGGGTCCAAGTTCTGAGCAAGAAGCAGAATTCCAAATCAGCCCTTCCCTTTGCCATAACTTAGTAACCAGATGAACTCTTTCCATATATCTGCATGCTCTGTGTTGTGAATATAAACTAAGGAACCTCAATTGTTTCTTTTTTTCTATAGTAGTAGCACAGGCATCTAATTTGCCATTACAAAATCCAAGCCAGAGACTGGGGCCTAACTTTGTAGGTGTTGCAGATGGATATCAAGATCCTTTTTTAAGTCAATTCTTTTTGCTTAGGTTCTTTATCCATGTGTTAGTAGCATATAAAAAATGTTCAGGTGGTTCCTCGTTCTACTAGGTCCAATGCAGAATGACCAAAAATACTCACTTCAGATAGCAAAAATTCTCTTCACAAACTGCCAGAGCAAGAGGCAGTGTGGTAGGACAACTCCACAGGCAGGAAATAGAAGCTAAGAGTAGCTTTCTGAGACAGAATAACCTTCTTGTATGAAAAGGGTTGAGAGAGAAAATAATTATATTAAGGAAACACATAATTAGCAGTCTGAGCTAGTAATGGCTTATGTGAAGAATTTCATCCAAGTGAAAGCATGGGTACTGTTTCTGTTAGAAGACAGATTTCTATTATAATGGATAAGTATAAAATATATGAAGTACAAAATACATGTATATAAAATATGTAAGGTAGCAGATCCATGTACTCTAACTCCCTAGATAAGGAGGGATGACAGGCTGAGGACAGGCTACAAGAGTTGTGGCTCTTCAGCCTGGAGAAGAGAAGGCTTCAAGGAGACCTTCTAGTAGCCTTCCAGTATCTGAAAGGGGCCTACAGGAAGGCTGAGGAGGGACTATTGACAAGGTCTTGCAATGACAGGATGAGGGGCAATGGGTGTAAACTGGCAGAGGGGAGATTTAGACTGGATGTCCGGAGGAAGTTCTTTGCAGTGAGGGTGGTGAGGCACTGGCACAGGTTGCCCAGGGAGGTTGTAGCTGCTCCCTCCTTGGAGGTGTTTAAGGCCAGGTTGGAGGAGGCCTTGAGTGGCCTGTACTAGTGGGAGGTGTCACTGCCTATGGCAGGGGATTGGAACTAGATGATCCTTGAGGTCCCTTCCAACCTTACCATTCTATGATTCTATAAAACTTTTTTTTCACGTGCTCTATGATCTGCATAATGACCTGTGTGAATGTCTCTCTCATTTTGTAGTTTGTGCCATTCCGAGACTATATTGACAGAAGTGGAAACCACGTGCTAAGCATGGCAAGACTTGCTAAAGATGTGTTAGCTGAGATCCCAGAGCAGTTCCTGTCTTACATGAGAGTCAGAGGAATAAAGCCATCACCTGCACCGCCGCCCTATACTCCTCCAGTTCATGTGTTGCAGACTCAGATATGACTGCTGCGTAGTGTTTAGCAGTTGTCACAAGTCAAGAGTCTCTAGATGCAGCAGTAGCTTCTGATAACTTCTTGGAGCTGGAAAAGTTGTCTTCACATACCAAAATTCTCCTATGGTTGCATGAGCAACTGGAAAGCTTTTAAATGCTAGGAGCAAATGTTGATGTTCTGAGTCTTTTGATTTGGGTTTGGTTTGGGGTTTTTTTTGTTTGGTTGGTTGTTGTTTTTTACAAACCCCCCTACTTTTTTTTTGGTGTGTTTATTGGAGGGGAAAGCACAAGTCACGATTTCAATTGAGAAGATACTGTCCTCTCTGAATATTGTGTGTATATTATGTACAGGTATGCTGTTACCCTGTATCAATGTTTACATGTCACTATTTTTAAATTTCAGTACTTTTATAACTCTTCTTAAGAATAAAAGTTTGGAATATTGACTCACATGTCTTCTAACTTGCAATAGTTTGTCACAAGGTAACAAGAGAAGCAATATCTCTTTGAATGTTTGTCCAGACAAATACAAATGAAAGCTAAGAAAAGGACAAACACATGTTTTCCAATACCTGAATTGCTCACTAATCCATTCATCTCACAGGATGCACTCCTAAAATGTGAAGAAAACCTCATTTCATATGGTTTATGACTCCAAACTTTGAGGGGGAGGTATGTGTATTTTTTCAGAGATTCTTCAATTTCTAAGTTTATCTAAGTTTACAGATTTTTAAATTTTTTTTTTAACTAGTTTCTGAAGCAAATTAGAAGAGTTACTTGCTACAAGTAATTAAAGCAAATTACCTCAAATCAGAACAATCAGACTATTGTAGTTGACTCACTGAGCCCGTTAAATCTTATCATGCATTCCTTAAAGTGATGGAAACTTTGCATCAGTAAAGTCTTTTGAAGTGATTACAGCAGATGGGACCATTTTAAACTTGATTTTAAATATTCTTAGAATCATAGAATGGTAAGGTTGGAAGGGACCTCAAGGATCATCTAGTTCCAACCACCTGCCATAGGCAGGGACACCTCCCACCAGTACAACTCACTCAAGGTCTCATCCAACCTGGCCTTGGACACCTCCCACCAGTACAGCTCACTCAAGGCCTCATCCAACCTGGCCTTGAACACCTCCAGGGAGGGAGCACTTTTTTTTTTGTCTAGATTGCCCATTCAAAGGGATGCTGGTTTTTAATATTTGGGTTTACTATTGTCATTTAATCACATTTCCATTCAGGATGCATGAATGATGATGTTAATTTACTGGTTTAAAAATTGCACAACCGTGTCGCTTTGTGCACAATTTTGTGTACAGAACTACCCAAAATATTTTATTATATGCCTGTTCATATATATATTATATATATATATTAAAAAATGGTTCTGCATGTACAGTTTTTACAAAATACACAGGTTTGTGAGTTTGTGTCAGGTATATTTTATTTAGAACTAATGGCCTTAAATTTCACAGAAGTCCTGAAATGATTGTGAATTGCCTTCAAGTACTGTTAAAACTGAGCATCTTAATTTTTATCTTTTTTGGTGTCACAGTTGTAACTGTCTTGTAACAGAATTTATTTTCTTTGCATATAACCTGTTTACTATTTCTGTTTCTTACTACTCTATGTTGTAATGTACAGTAAAAAAAAAAAA
>VWYK01105723.1:0-12172 GCA_013399775.1 Semnornis frantzii | reverse complement strand
TTTTTTTTTTGCCTGAAGTGCTCATGTTCTTCATTTGTTTTCTCAAGCTATAAACTCATAGAATCATAGAATGGTAAGGTTGGAAGGGACCTCAAGGGTCACCTTGTTCCAACTCTCTGCCATAGGCAGGGACACCTCCCACTAGTACAGGTCACTCAAGGCCTCATCCAGCCTGGCCTTGAACACCTCCAGGGAGGGAGCAGCCACAACCTCCCTGGGCGACCTGTGCCAGTGTCTCACCACCCTCACTGTAAAGAACTTCCTCCTAACATCCAGTCTAGATCTCTACTCTGCCAGTTTAAACCCATTGCCCCTTGTTTCATCATTACAAGACCTTGTAAATAGTCATCTGTTATAAAAAGCTCTCTCACACAGACAGATGTCTCCAGCAAACCTGAGCTCTAAGTTCAAATTACCCTTATATCACCATCAGAGTTACTTTACTATCTCTTGAAAATTGCAACAAACAGCTCAGGAAATAACAACCAGAGTTTCCAGGCCAGGGATTACAAATAATCTGCTCTCTGAAATGTGC
This sequence comes from Semnornis frantzii, assembly GCA_013399775.1. Classification (NCBI taxonomy): domain Eukaryota; kingdom Metazoa; phylum Chordata; class Aves; order Piciformes; family Ramphastidae; genus Semnornis; species Semnornis frantzii. Next base: position 11,637 of record VWYK01105723.1, on the reverse strand, counting down.
TATGGAGTCTAGCACACTGACTTGCACTGTCTCTGGCTGTCCCATGTGTCCATAATGATCTGTTGCTAATAGATGATTTGGGGAACAGACTCACAGGTGCCCTTTGATACACAATGACTTTCTCCAGCCCCCTTTCTTCTTGTGCTTTCATCACACCAAACATTTCTGCTGTTGTTTTCATGGCTTGTACCAGACCTGCATGATGGATAGATGCCAGGGCAGCCAAGGGACCACTGGCTCTGTGACTGGGATAGGATCCCAAAGTCTGACTATTGGTCTTGGACAAAGAACTAAAGCTGGGTAGACCATGTCCATAACACGGGATGGTCCCTTGCGGCCATGGTAGCCTCAGTCAGCGGGAGGCTTCTTGTGCTCCAAGGATACAAACTGAACTCCTGCTGAAACCACCAGGGTATAGATAGTATGATCAGGGATGTGCCAGCCTTTGTGTCACGGAGAAGTAAAGCAGCCAACGGAAAATCCACCCCCCAGTCCTGATTTCTTTTCATGTGTTAAACCTGAGATCCACTGGCTGCTGCTCTGCACAAGATTCTGACTCCAAAAACCAGGAGCAAACTTCCCCTGGTGTGCTGGTTTGAGGCTAATTGGAATATTTTAATGAAAAAAAATTACAGGCTGTGAAAAGAAAACAGTGATGATGTCTACTTCACTCATAAGCGTGCTGAGATGTATAAGAAGAAACACAAACACAGATAAGATAGTCTCTTGGTCACTCTGAGAGCCAGTGTGTCTTCTCCTCTCTGCTGAGTAACCTTGCTAACCACTCGCCTTCTAACCGCCCTGGCCGATCCTCCAAACTCACCTTGCGCATAAGGCAAACCCTGGGGTAAGGTGTAGGGGTGGGAAGAAGGTGGAAAGGTGGTTGCAAGCCCCTCCTGGGGTCTCTGATTTCTGGGAGGGGTGTTCTGTTTCTGTATTACCTTTAACTTGTACATTTCTGTAAATATTCCTGTACATTTTGTATATATCTGAGTGTATATTGTGCTAAACTGTAAATAGAGCTTCAGTCCTTAACTTCCATCCATCTGAGTCTAGTCTGAGTGGTTTTATAAAGTGTGGAGGGATAGGAAACTCCCAAACCATCACACCTGGATCACAGTGCTAATGCTTTCTTTTAGGGCTCAATCCTGATTGATAAGCAAAGTATCTAGGTGCATATGAGATTCCTTGGGATGTTCAAAGGACTCACATGGAACTGGAGATGGGACAGGACACATGGAAGACCTACGTCCTTCCAGTGCAGTATCCAGGGGACACTTAAAGCTGCCAGGTGCCTGTGTTTTTCATGCCCCAGCTGAAATACAGACACACATTCTCACATTATAGACCAAACTTTCCCATGTGAAACACTGAGATTTACCAACAGGTTGTAGATAACTGCAGGTATAAAGAAAAATCTGCCTTTCCCACCCCTGTCCTGTATGGAGTATTGGTGCACAAGGAGGTATTCTAGGATAAGACTGTAAGTCCCAAAGGGTTTTGTCGACAGAAAATGTTATAAAAGCATCAGGGCTGCTGCTTCTGCAAAGACATCCTGAGGTCTCCCAGCAGAGAGTGCAGCCTGCAGAGTATTGTGTCATGCTTGTAGCATGGAACAAAGCCAACACTTTTTAATAGTTCAGAGATGAAATTTTAAGTATTTGCTAAACTCCCCTGCACAGATGTCAGCAGAGGTCGATTCAACACCTGCTTCTGCCATGGATCTGCTCTGGGATCTTTTGCAAGACTCTTATGCTGTGTTGTTGGTCTCCTTCTCTCTTTAATGGAAGAAAGGATATGAACATTTTGGGATATGAACATTTTGAAGTGAACATCCAAGAAGTGAACTTGTAAGCTAAAAGCCCCATGAGAGAATAACCAAAAATCAGAAGTTACCTCACTCAGATCAGATACAAGAGAATCTATTAAAAAGAAATTTAAAACAATCTCAAATGGTAGATTTCTCAAGCTCCCAGGTGACAAACCTCATGTCTTTCAGCTTAGTTAAGTTTATCATAGGATAGTTCTTATTTTATTGGCTTATTGAATAATAAAAGAAGCGTTCATATGGCTGTCATTTAAAAACCAAATCCACAAAAGACTCCATGAGGAGTGCTTAAGAAAGATGTGAAGAAATCTCCCAGCCTTTGGGTTCTCTGCCTAGAAATTGTAATGAAGTTCTTTAACTTAAGTCTGCCACTCGGGAGGAAAGTATGGAGGTTGTTGTTTGTGTGTGAATGTATGTAAGGTATATACTTGTCAGTGTGCACTCAAACTTTTTATTCTTGTACGTTCAGAACTGTTGATGTATAGAATCATAAAATCATGGAATGGTAAGGTTGGAAGGGACCTCAAGGATCATCTAGTTCCAACCCCCCCACCACAGGCAGGGACACCTCCCACTAGTACAGGTCACTCAAGGCCTCCTCCAACCTGACCTTGAATACTTCCAGCCAGGGAGCAGCCACAACCCCCCTGGGCAACCTGTGCCAGTGTCTCACCACCCTCACTGCAAAGAGTCTCTCCCTAACATCCAGTCTAAATCTCCCCTCTGCCAGTTTAAACCCATTGCCCCTTGTCCTGTCATTGCAAGACCTTGTAAATAATCCCTCCCTAGCCTTCCTGTAGGCCTCCTTTAGATATTGGAGGGCTACTCTAAGGTCTCCTGGAAGCCTTCTCTTCTCCAGGCTGCAGAGCCCCAACTCTTGTAGCCTGTCCTCATAGCAGAGCTGCTGCAGCCCTCTGAGCATCTTCATGGCCTCCTCTGGACCCGCTCTAACAGTTCAACATCCTTCCTGTGCTGGGGGCTCCAGAACTGTACAGAGTACTTCAGATGGGGTCTGATGAGAGGAGAGTAAAGGGGCAGAATTCCCTCCTTTGCCCTGCTGCCCACACTGCTCTTGATGCAGCCCAGGACTCCATTGCTGTCTGGGCTGCATGCACACACTGCAGGCTCATGTTGAGCTTTTCATCATCCCAGACCCCCAGGTCCTTTTCCTCAGGGCTACTCTCCAGCCATTCACCACCCAGCCTGGATTTGTGCTTGGGATTGTGATATAATTAAAGCAAAAATCCCATCTAAAATACTCTTCCTTTAAAAGTAATAAGATTATTTTATTTTATTTTACTTCATTTTATTTTACTTTATTTTATTTAAATTAAAAAACATTTTGTTTTCTTTATGCCTGTTTGGTTTTGGTGTTTGCTTTTTCCCCAAATAATTCTATTTCTGAGAATTTCATTTTAATTGCAAAACCAAACCAAGGCACTTGTGTTGAGGAGACAGGCCCATGTATCAGAATACCTAGGTTACCTCCTTAGACCTCAATAGGAAGTCCTGATACACAAGCAGGTAACATATGAAGAGCATTTATACCCTAACCCAGTCTTTTTACTACAGATTAATAAATAGTTACACTACTTCCTGCATAAAATTTGTAAAAGTTGAGGAAGTCCCAGCTTCCAAGAACATCCAAACCATCCTCAACATCATCTGAAAACATCTGACAACCTCAAGGTCACATTTTCACATGCTGCTCTGACCATCCTCCACCATGGTTGCCTTCACTGGTTGTTGAGAACTCTGCAACTTGGGAGAATGCTTGATGCTTTTTAGAGTTAGACATTACAAGCTAAGGAAGCAAAGGCTTGTTTTTTCCTTCAGGGTTCCCCAAGTCTAGTGCCCAAATCCTAATTTGTTTTAAGTAGACTGAAGTGATAAAAAGTTGCGGAAGCTAATGGAGACATTTGGAACAACATTGGTATATACTCTTAAAAAGCTGTTTGAGAAACTCTTGACCTAATAGATAAAGTCAGCAAAAAAATATTTGTCTATTCACTGAACATGACTAAATTTAGGTCCACAGTTAAGCGAAGGTTTCCAAACATCAGAACAATGAACGTCTGGAATAGCTATGGAGAAAGAACTCAATACCCCAAAAGGAGTTCTGCAGTCCTGGTGTCTTCTTGTTAATGGATCTGTAATAACTATCACCTTCAACCAATTCTGATTTGCTTACTGTAGACAGTATACAAAGAAGAGGTGGGAGACTGCCTTTCACTGTCTGATCCTTCACTCTAAGCTGTAAATGCACAGAATAACTCAGAACCTGTTCTCAAGATGGGAAATGGAGTGATGAAGTGATGGAAGTGATTACACTTTTTTTTTTTTTTCCTTTGTTCATTGCCTCTCAGGCCTCTGATGGAGTTCTGTGCACAGTTTGGGCTTCACACTGATGGTCCAGACCAACCTGGAAGGAGAAGCATGGTGAAGGATTTAGGAAGTGTGGCTTTCAAGGAGAGAAGGTGAAGAATGATGTTCGATATACAGAAGAGACAATTAAAGAGGAGGCTCGACAGCAATCTTCAAATACATAAAACAGTTGAATAGATGAATAAATTCTTTTCACTGTTGCAGGTATCACTGGTTTAAAAATGAAGAGATGAAGAGACTTTAGAAACTCCTGAAGCAGTGGAATATGCTCTGATGGGCAAAAATCCCTGTCTCCAGAGAATTTAAAACAGATTAAACCAATGCCATAGAACCATAGAATTGTTTTGGTTTGAAAAGATCTTTAGCATCCTTGAGCCCAACTGTCAAACCAACACCACAGTGGCCATTAAACCATGTCCCAGAGTACCATCTGCCAGAATTGTTTTTGGGAGAGGTGATTCTGCCTCTCTACTCTGCTCTGGTGAGACCTCACCTGGAGTACTGTGTCTAGCTCTGGTGCCCTCAATACAAGAAGGACATGGAACTTATAGGGCAGGTCCAGAGGAGGGCTACAAAAATGATCGGAGGGCTGGAACACCTCTCCTATGAGGACAGGCTGAGGGAGCTGGGATTGTTCAGCCTGGAGAAGAGAAGGCGCTGGGGCGATCTAATAGCAGCCTAGTACCTGAAGGGGGGTTACAGGAAGGCGGGAGAGGGCTCCTTACAAAGGCCTGCAATGACAGGATGAAGGGCAGTGGCTTCAAACTAGAGAAGAGCAGATTTAGTTGGTCATTATAAGGAAGTTCATTACCATGGAGGTAGAAGACTGGAACAAATTGCCCAGGGAGGTAGTTGGGGCCTCATCCTTGGAGATATTCAAGGTCAGGCTCAACAGGGCTCTGGGTAACCTGATCTAATGAAGGATGTCCCTGCTCACTGCACAAAGGTTGGACTAGAAGACCTTTAGAGGTCCCTTCCAACACAGACCATTCTATGATTCTATGATTTCTGTGGGAATGGACTAAATGACCTATTAAGATCTTTCCCTATCCTGTTTTACACCTTCTTAATAAGATAATTTACCCACAAAGGACTGAGTTCACAAACATTTAACTAGGTACGTGATCTTTTATACCCAAATTTATCAGTCTGAATTCAGATGTCTCACCAGCACTTGGAAATAATACCTTAAGGATCTAGCTTGACATTACAGTGTGTGTAATTAGGGAGTTAATTAAAGTTGACAAAATATTTTAAGATCTTCAGAGGAGTGTTATATCTAGCAGAAAGGTATTATTAGTGTGCTACTCGATGAACAACTCCAGTAAAATACTGAACATACAGCTATAAAGAAAGGAAAGCAGCAGAACCGTGACTACAGGAACAACTACTGAACTTGTTGACAATGAAACAGAGGGGAGGGGGAAGGTTAGAAACAGAGAGAAATTTTTGAATCACTGAAAAGCATGAATTTGTTGTCAGTAAGCTCTCTGAGAAGAAATATTGCCAAACAATCCAGTGGTAGCATAAACGATGAAGAACTCAGCTCTCTGGGAAATGGCAAGTGCTAACTTAGATCATGGAAGCACTGAATAAAAAAACAAAATCCTGACTATTTATTAGACTTTTTGAAGATTAGAAGACCAAATGTCTGTCCCAGAATGTTACCTTGATAAGGAGTCTTTATGGATGTCATATAAATAATGGATTGTTTCCTTTTACATGGCTTTTGTGGTTTATTAGATGCTTCCATTAGACAACATCTCTGTCCTCTGAGGTTGGAGGGAATTTTCTTTCAATAATGGCTCAGGATTAATTGTGGTTTTTTTTCCTTTTTAAATTAGATTTTTGTCCGGATTTGAGTTAGAACTAATTCTATTCGGTGATTTGACTTTTCAGCTCAAGCTCTTCTCAGGAACTGCTATTGCTGAAGCTCAGGCAGGTTTGCACAGACAGTGGTTGCTTCTAGCAGTGAGAATGCTGGTGGCAGAGTTACTGCTGGGGGCTGGGGTGCAGAAAGGCCCTTGCTTAAACTTGACCTAATGTAGACCTACTGTGCCAAAGGAGGTTTAGATTGGGTATTAGGAAGAGGTGATTTTTTTCAAAGCTAAAAGAGGGGAGATTTAGGCTAGATATAGTGAAGAGGTTTTTTTTTTACTCTGGTGGTGAAACACTGCCCTGGGTTGCCCAGAGAGGTGGTAGATGCCCTATTCCTGAAAATATTCTAGGTCAGGTTGTCTGGGGCTCTGAACAATCTGATCTAGTTAGAGATGTCTGTGCTCACTGTGGGGTGTGTAGATGGGCTAAGTGACCTTTAAAGGTCTCTTCCAACCCAAAGCATTCTACAGTTCTGTGATTCTATGGTTCTATGAAACTGAAATGATGGGGGATGGGTAGAGATGCTGCACAGTTACCTTTACAGACTGGGTAGGATGATGCATTTCCATAAGGCAAATGACTTTCCATTCATATCCCTTTTTCTGGTACCTCTACAGTAAAGTGCACATCTGAAGGATCTTCAACAGCTTTGGAGAACATACCTGTTGTCCCATGTCAGTGAAATGTGAGCATAGAGAAGACAAACATCAGTGATTAAGTTAAAATAAGCCAGGAGAATGGGAATTGCTTTTAGTCAACAGCAAAGTGATATAGAGTGATAAACCTGACAGCAGTGATATATATGGCCCCTAAGAATGCTGTTTTAATGAATTATCCAATGTAATTAAGAGGTGCTTAGAAATGTGATGCTTAAAGTAGCTAAGCTGTGATACAAGCTGTGTGTTTAACAGGGTGATTATCTGGTACTTTCCCCAGGGCGATGTTTGTGTGATCTTTTCATCCAGCTTCTAAGTACCACTGAAACAGGACAGAAAACTCCCTCTTCTATATAGCCATTAAACTCTATCTAAACATTTCCATAAATATTTCATTGTGCCTGGTCAGTAAGAAACTTGGCAAGGACTCTTTAAGGGTTACTTGGGGTTAAGCAGTCCTTAACCAGAAGAGAGCACTGTAAACCAGTGTAAACTGGGCCCAGGCCAACCTCATGAAATTCAACAAGGCCAAGTGTAAGGTCCTGCACCTGGGCAGGCACAATCCCAAGCACAAATCCAGGCTGGGTTGGATGGAGAGCAGCCCTGAGGAAAAGGACCTGGGGGTCTGGGTTGGTGAGAAGCTCAACATGAGCCTGCAGTGTGCACATGCAGCCCAGACAGCAACCGAGTGCTGGGCTGCAGCAAGAACAGTGTGGGCAGCAAGGCAAGGGAGGGGATTCTGCCCCTTTACTCTGCTCTTGTCAGACCCCAGACTGGCAGAGGGGAGATTTAAACTGGATGTTAGGAGGAAGTTGTTTGCAGTGAGGATGGTGAGACACTGGCACAGGTTGCCCAGGGACATCGTGTCTGCTCCCTCCCTGGAGGTGTTCGAGGCCAGGTTGGATGAGGCCTTGAGTGACTTGTTCTAGTGGGAGGTGTCCCTGCCTACGGCAGGGGGGTGGGAATAGGGGATCTTTGAAGGNCCAAACCAAAAAACCCCAACAACACCAAGAAGAAGTTGCACCACATCCATTTACACCAAGTGAGAATGCATCCCTGGACTTGATTCCGGGTGTGTTTTATTCCCGTCCATCTGTAACTAGAAGCCAATGCACTTGAAGACCTAGTCCCGGTTACAAACCATTAAGGTAGTTTACAATCACAGTTACAATGCCTTCTGGCATTGTTTTAGAGCTTGCTGGAAGGAGAAGAGCCCTGTCCATTATCAGCAAGTGGGTACCATAATCAGAATCATTAGATTCAGATGGTGTGTTCCACTGGAGAGGAACTGAAATGCTGCCTTTTGTATTAAATTAATGGCTGCAGTTACAGCTAAAAGCCCATCGTTTGCATGGTATACAGGAACAATCATCTCCCAATGGGGAAAATAGAGCCCTTGGCTGGGTATCAAGATTTTAAGTGCAAATCCATGTTTAGCCCTTCAGTGTGCTCTGTCATCCTCATCTCTCAGAACCCCCAGCTGAAGGTAAGCTGCCAGCAGTGAGGGGAGTCATGCACATTCCTTAAGGCTGGTAATTTTCTTCTTCACTATGGTTTGGGTGGTCCATCTGCCTAGGCCAATTACCCTCTGGTAGGTCACTCTAATCTAAAATTTATTAGATGCAAAACAGATGTTGGAGTGATTGACTGACACTAGAACCAGAAATCTTCATCTGCCAATCCAGGAAGATCACAGGGGAAAGGGGAGAGTCACACACATGATCTTCCACAACATCTCCATTATGACAAGGTGTGGAGCAAAGAGATGACTGAGGATGCTGCAGGATACGTGATGCCATTGGAGTGACCATGTTTGATCAAGAGATGTGTGCTCTGCAATAAAGATGACTTGAGCAAGCTGATCTAATATGTGCAAGTCTCCTTGCAAGCGAATACTCCCAGAAGTTCTTCATCCAACCTTCCCAGAGGATGCAAATGTAGGTGAGTTTATTTAACACCAGCTAAGCTAAGGCCACTGATGATCAGTATGGAGGCAGGGAAGGCAGTGGATTTATGGAGAAGAGAGAAAGGCACTTCCTCTATATTACAACTGTTAATTCACCTTCCCTCACCACCCTGTTGTTGGGAGGAAATGCTATAAAATATACCTGTTTTACAGGCTGAGAACAAAGACCTGAACCCATAGAGACACTTAATCCCCAGAAACTACACAGATTTCTGCATCTTTGTAAACTCAAAGTATCTCCTCCCAGGTGAATGTAAAAGCTTTTTTATGGCAGAGGTAGGAAGGGAAACCCCAACAACAGTTTCTTGGCTGCTCCAGTGGTCAACACAGAATCATAGAATATTTTGGATTGGAAGGGACCTTTAAAGGTCATTTAGTCCAACCTTCCTGCAGTGAGCAGGGACTTGTTTAACTAGATTAGGTTGCTCAGAGCCCCATCCAACCTGACTTAACCTTGAAGGTTAACTCACTGTAGCTTTAGAATGTGGGGCACTGTTTTCCCCACATGAACAAGATCTGGAGGAAGAATTATGCACAATCTTGGACTAAGCCTGCATAACAAGAGTGCTACCCTCTTGCTCAGAGAGTTCCATTTCCCTCCCAACTCCTCATCAGCCAAGAAGCACATCTCTGGGAGTGACTGCAGACATCTCCTGCTTAAAAAAGGAAAACCCTATAAATCATTTAGAAACATATTACTAAGCTTATTAGAAGGCATTATAACAAATTAGAACTAATAGTGTTGCTTAATAACAAGATTTTTGTAACAAGATATTATCCCCACATATATCACCATGACTAGTTTGCTAGCTGCCTTAAGAGTAGGTAAGGATGATTGACTGGTTTGCTTTTTTTTCCCCTCTTCTGATTATAAAGCAAGGCAACTGGGATTCAGAATATTAAACTGCACTATAAAATACATTATTAATATGTACAGCAACCCTCTTTTTACAGCCTTATGCCAGTTTATTGCTACAGTATCCTTCTGAATGTGACATTAATAAAACTAGTGCAATAACATAGCCTCTAAATTGGTAGTTATTGGTAATGAGGGAGCGATTCAGTAGTGGGGTTTGTTGGCAAAACTGAGGACCCATTATTAGTCTGATGGTTGATTAATTAGTAATTATTCACTATCTGTTTTATGACCCAGCCCACTGTTTTTAGAGATGTTGTTGCAAATATGCAATTTTTAAGCTACCAGACAAAATACAAGTAAAATAGCAGTCTACTGTGCAGCCTGAACAAGGAGTTTAGATTTGAAACCAAGTAGCAAAAATCCTCATACTCTGTCCCATAATGTGAACCTGTAAAATGTCAGGAATCTTCATATTCCTCACTGTATGAGAAAAGAAAAAAGGTCGGCATCACAGCTCTCTCCCAAGAGATGTGTCCTTTGGTCCCTGATCTTGCAACATCTACAAGCATATTTCTGCACCTGAGAGGCACATTTGCAGCACCCCATGAAGTACATGGGGAAGACACAGCTGAGGTTCTGTATCCTTTGCCCTAGGTAACTGCTGGTATCCCACACATCCTCCCTCCCATCTCAGCAGTGAATTGACATCTTCATTGTTCCTCAGATTCTCTCCACTCCCATCATGGCATAGCTCAGTGATGCTACTCCTCTGCCCAAGCTGACAACAGGTGAGAAGCTTCTTGAGCTTGAAGAAATGCTCCAAGGTGATTACAGAATCACAGAATGCACTGCAATGGAAGGGACTCTAGAAAGTCCTCTTGTCCAATCCCACTGCAATGTGCAGGGACAACTCAGGCTGCTCAGGGTGCATCAAGTTTGACCTTGACTGTCTCCACAGATGGGACCTCCACCACGTCTCTGGGCAACCTCTTCCAGTATTTTACTGTTCTCATTGTAGAGAACTTCCTCCTTGTGCTCCATCCTAAATCTACCCTGCTCCAGTTTAAAACCATTGCCTCTTATCTTATCACTAGAAGCACTTCTGCATAGTCCTTCCCCAGCCTTCCTGTAGGCCCCCTTCTGATATTGAAATGCAGCTATAACAATATTGAGGAATTAGCAAAGACAAAAAAGGAAAAAAAAAATCTGACAGCAGAGGCTGTTGTTTGGTTCAGTATCATTTTATAAAAATATGAATGTTTTGGGACATTCTAAATTTGTGGATGGAGTTGCCTAAAGGACCTGTTAACACAGGCAGAGTGCAGGACTTTGCTGTCATCTAGGAATGCCCTTCTCACTGCTAATATCACTAGATCTGCAATCTGAATCATAAAAAGAAAAAAAAAGGAAAACAATTTACAAGAAATTTTTATCCTGTGCAAAATTGAGTGTGATAAATTGAAATATCATAATTAATGCCTCAGTAGCTTTTACGCTGTGTTTACGAACAGGCTTTAGTGTCTGCATCTTATAAGTTTGTTTAAAAGTATTTTCAGCAGTGTTCCTTGTCCACAGCAGCAGCAACGATAATCTCTACAGCATCTGGACATCTTCCCAGGCTATTATATCTGCTAAACCATGAATCATTTTCCTAAGTAACTAAACGTTCTTCTGGTAACATATTTTTTTAATTTTTTTTTTCTTTTTAATGGGGAGATTTGATCTTGTCAAGATTGCTCTGAATAAAATAACAAGATTTTTTAAATATTTTTTAATACTTTGCCAAACAAAAAATACCAATGTTCTGTTTTTGCTATCACTGGAGACATGATATCACCAAGAATACTTAGATGTTCTTTCATTCGAGATGTAGTTCTCCAAAAGATATTAAAACTCTAATATTGCTTCTGCTCCCAGCTCTTGGCAGGGAGCTCCAATGGTTCTGGTCCCACCAGAAATATGTAATAAGCAGCAATCTCAGGGACATAATTTTTTTTTTTTTTAATCAGCGATGACCATCTGGGGAGATCAAGAACTCTGTACTGTTCCAACCCCCCACCATAGG
>VWYK01105715.1:12533-23500 GCA_013399775.1 Semnornis frantzii | reverse complement strand
AGCTCAAACCAGCACAAGCTGCCAGTTGGATGTAACTTGGTTCACCATCACTCTTTGGCCTTAGCCATGCAGCCAGTTTTCAACCCAGCCAAGCGTCTACTCAAGTCATGAGCAGCCTTTTTTTTTCTGGAGGATGGCATGGGACGCAGTATTAAATACCTTACCAAAGTCCGCGTATAATAAAAATTCATTTGATTGAGATTGAAGGTAAGTTTTTCAGTGTCACCAGCTTCAAGAACAAAAGCAGTGCACATGTCCCATAATCTGGCAATTCACACCCATCATTTAACGTGTAACCATGGGTTGTTGAACTGTTCACTGTATTGGGCCTTGGTGTTTTCATTTTTAGGTATTTCTACAGCAGTTGGAGAACCAAAAACTTTAGATTAGTAGGGGATTTCCATCTGAAGCTTTTACTGTGGCTATCTCTTCATAACCTTCAGGAATAAAATTTTTCCTGACTTTAATTCCTGTATATTTAGAAGCCTGTCTTTTACATAGTTTCTGCTTAGGACACCAAACCAGAAAATTCTGGGTTGGCCTTTTATNGGTAAAGGTAATCTATATGAATCATGATATCCAGTATAGAGGAGGAAAATAAAAGTACTTGGACAGACTGTCTTTAAACCCACATGTGTTTTGATGCTTGCCAGTTTGTCTGAGGAAAAAGCCATCCAAGCTACCTATTTAAAATTTATTATAATGAATTTCAGAAGTCTTTTGAAAATGGATTTTTTAATTCGTTTTTTTTTTCAGTTTCTTAAACATTAAATTCTTTTTCATTCAGTGAAGGGTAAATGAAGTAAATTAATAAAAGGAAGGCTTGCCAACAGATGTTAATCTTTGGATTGTTATAGATAACTATGACAAGTTCAGTGTCATCATATGAGTGCAAGTTCCCTAGTCTCCCCTCACTGCTGACTAAAAATAAAGGGGAAGTGATTTAATGCTTTTTAGAATTAATTTTAGGCAGTTGGACAAGATAGAGAATCCAGGCTGTTCTCAGCTGGATAGCAAACAGTAGAGCTATTCTTTTGGTCCAAAAACCCTGACCTCGTTGGGGAAACCGCTCCAAATGCTTCAAAAATAGGCACATCTGTATACTGTAGTACTTTGTCTTTCAGGGACACTTGCTGTACGCTCCACCAGTTGAAGTATGGGTGAGGTAAATGTAAAGTTCCAGAATAAAATACATAAAACCACCTCATCACCAAAATTTTAGGCATTAATTTACAGGTTTTGTTTAGAAAAGCTACATTAGGCTATTTTAGGAAGTATAGTTAACAGGTTATACTTTTTATTCTCCAAGCTAATTGTAGCTTCTGTTGGGCACTGAAATACTTTACCTGTCTTAAGTATGCTTATAGAGAATAAATCACTCCATCACGGTTATAAACTTAATTTTCTCCCTTTTCAGGTGCGTTATAGAAATGGTGACAGAGTTGTAAGCAAGCAGTTTGCACTCTTTTCTCCTTGAAAACAGAACTTTTGAGATATTCAGAAGAAACGTAACAATTTAAATATGGCTATAAAGTATAATAAAAAGAGGCAGCCATTTGAGCAAATGTTCATTCAGCTGTCATAGTGGAATTAGAATAGATTGACCACAAGATATTGGGAGTAAAAATACTTGGTCTTGACTTGTAAATGCTTGGTGGTTTATTAAACAGGGCTGGACAGGGTAGAGAAGCAGGCTGGACTGACTCGCTGGCTGATGCTGAAGTGGCTACATCCCACAGGGCTGCCAAAAGACATTTCCACTCCTTTTCCTCGTATATGTTAGTGTCAGTATTCATTTTGCTGTAAGCTGGAGCCCATTTCAGACCAGCTGGTTTCCAGCACTGATTCGCTCCTGGCACGGCTGGCTGCCCGCCTCATGGTCAGCTTTGGCACAGGAGAGGGAGCAGGAACAGAGCCAGACCACAGCTGTTAACAGCAGCAGGGATTTGGGCTGTGCTGCAGGAACTGTGTTAACCACAACTTCAAGGTGTGGTTAACACATCAGACCTCGAGGAGGGGTGGAGGATGAATGGGGCTGACCTTCTGGTCACAATCGGTTGTTAACTGGCTTCCCCAAACTGCAGCCTTGTTTGAGTTTAGGGCAGTGGTGGCCATTAAATGTATTTGCATGATGTATAGCCAAATGCACTTTCCTCTTACTGCCGTCTATATGCTGACATAATGCTCATATATCTTCGTACAGAGAAAATGCTTAAAGTATATTCTGTTTTCATAGTCAAGCTCTGTGCAAGCTAAATGTATGCCACATTTGCATCATACTAGACTTTAATCACTTGATGGATTTCACAGGATCCCATCACATTTGCTATGTAGAACAGACTGCTCACGCAGAGAGGGTGGAGGCAGAATTTTTTTGTGAGAGTTTTTTGGGTGGTGGTGGTGTTTTTGTGTGTTGTTTCCCCCCCCCCCTCCCCCAGTTGAGACGTGTTTCTTCTTTAAGTTCTTACAGGTTGTGCTTTGGAGGCAGAATAACTGCTTTCAGCCTCTTAGGAGCTTGCTATGGCATTTATCACAACAATAATCTGAATGCTTCACAGAAGCATGCACGATTTTTGGTATCTTACCCATCAGGTGGCAGAAGGTGGTGTACTGCTGTGGTAGGCTAGTTCATTCCATACAGTTTAGTAGTTGGTCTCAATGATCTTAAAGGTCTTTTCCAACCTTAATGATTCTATGAGTCTATGTCCCCCACAGCAAACTGCTGGCTAAGCTGTCAGCTCGTGGCTTGGGTGGCAACACTCTGTGCTGGATTAGGAACTGGCTGGAGGGCCGAGCCCAGAGAGTGGTGGTGAATGGTGCCACGTCCAGCTGGAGGTGGTCACTAGTGGTGTCCCCCAGGGATCAGTACTGGACCCCATCCTCTTTAATAGCTTCATTGATGATGTGGATAAGGGCATTGAGTCGGTCACCAGCAGATTTGCAGATGACACCAAGCTGGGGGCAGATGTTGATGGGTTGCAGAAGGGCTCTGCAGCGGGACCTTGACCGCCTGGACAGATGGGCAGAGTCCAACGGGATGGCGTTCAGCAAATCCAAGTGCTGGGTGTTGCACTTTGGCCACAACAACCCCAAGCAGAACTACAGGCTGAGGTCGGAGTGGCTGGAGAGCAGCCAAACAGAAAGGGATCTGGGGGTGCTGATTGACACCCGCCTAAACATGAGCCAGCAGTGTGCCCAGGTGGCCAAGAAGGCCAATGGCATCCTGGCCTGCATCAGGAATAGTGTGGCCAGCAGGAGCAGGGAGGTCATTCTCCCCCTGTACTCTGCACTGGTTAGGCCACACCTTGAGTATTGTGTCCAGTTCTGGGCCCCTCAATTTAAGAAGGACATTGAGGTACTTGAACGTGTCCAGAGAAGGGCAACGAGGCTGGTGAGAGGCCTCGAGCACAGGCCCTATGAGGAGAGGTTGAGGGAGCTGGGATTGTTTAGCCTGGTGAAGAGGAGGCTCAGGGGAGACCTTATTGCTGTCTACAACTACCTGAAGAATGGTTGTGGCCAGGAGAAGGTTGCTTTCTTCTCTCAGGCAACCAGCACCAGAACAAGAGGACACAGTCTCAAGCTGTGCCAGGGGAAGTTTAGGCTCGAGGTGAGGAGAAAGTTCTTCACTGAGAGAGTCATTCCCTACTGGAATGGGCTATCCAGGGAGGTGGTGGAGTCACTGTCCCTGGAGGTGTTCAAGGTGGATTTGGACGTGGCACTTGGTGCCATGGTCTAGTCTTGAGGTCTGTGGTATCAGGTTGGACTTGATGATCTTTGAGGTCTCTTCCAACCTTGGTGATACTGTGATACTGTGATGATTCTGTCTGTGTGAGCTAGAGTGGTGCTAGAACCTTTCTTTAAAATTTCATAGCTATTTGCTGATTCTCTGGGAGAGGAATTATAGGAAGGTAATGTCAGAATGCATTCAGTAACATTTAATAGTTTCCTTTTAACACTGTAACTTCATCTGTAGCCAGATCTTTGTGATCTTTGGTCTGAGTAAAGATCCAAGATGCTGTCAGCTTGGCCAGACCAGGCTGGTGTGGAACCTTTAGGTTGCTTCAGAGCAATAGCAATTCAATGTATTCATCCTGTACAAGGCAAACAGGAGAGCTGTTCAGGAGGAAGGTAACCCTCTGCTCAGGGCAGGTGGCTACATGAAGCTGTTGCAGAGCATATTAATTTTACATTTCCTAATTTGCCTTAGTATGGAAGGAGAAAGTTGTAAAACTAAGACCTCCAGAAATAACTGAAATTGAACAAAAAAGGGAAGATGTCATCACATTTCCATTTTTACCATTTCCAGAAAGAAATGGTTGTGAACTGTAGGCCTGCTACAGCAATTGGGGTGATGGGTTCCTTGCTCCTCTGAGTTGTGCTATCATCACTTTCTTGGGGTGGAAGGAAGGTGTAGTATTTAAATATTTTCTCAAAGGCTTTATAGTTATTTACTGAAAGACGTGGTGAAATGGAAATTTGTGTTTTTGTGTCTCATCCAGACTATTGTTTTGCTCCATTAAAGTGTCTGCACTCTGCATTTTATTCACTGTTTCTCAACCTGTTGTCTTTCCCTGAGCTCTATCTCTTATTTTACTTTTACTTTATCTGTCTTACCTGTCGCCTTTTTCCTTAGAATCGTAGAATGGTTTAGGTTGGAAAGGACCTCAAAGATCATCTAGTTGGACCCCCTGCCATAGGCAGGGACACCTCCCACTAATACAGGTCACTCAAGACCTCATCCAACCTAGTCTTGAGCACCTCCAGGGAAGGAGCATCCACAACCTCCGTGGGCAGCCTGTTCCAGTGTTTCACCACCCTCACTGTAATGAATTTCTTGCAAAAATCTAGTTTAAATCTCCCCTCTTCCAATTTAAACCCATTACCCCTGGTCTTGTCATTACAAGACCTTGTAAATACTCCCTCCCTAGCCTTCCTGTAGGCCCCCTTCAGATACTGGCAGGCTACTATAAGGTTTCCTCGAAACCTTCTTTTCTCCAGGCTGAGGAGCCCCAAATCTTGTAGTGTGTCCTCATAGAAGAGTTGCTCCAGCCCTCTGATCATCTTCGTGGCACACCTCTGGACTCAATCCTTTGCCCTGACAGCCCAGTCCCAGTATGTTTGACTATTGTTTTGGTTTTATTCTTCATTCTTCACATGAAGCCAGTTGACTTTACATATGTTGACAGAGCTACTGGCGTTAGCTGTAAGAAGCAAGAAAAGTGTATACAGCAAAGGACAAGTTTGGATGTCAACGTTCTGTGTAATTGAGTATTCTGCCTTTTAACTGCTGATGAGCAGGCAGTTCTCAGTTTACAAGCTGCTTAATCTGTTTGATGTACCCATTAAAACATCAATGTTTAGTCTGTGGTCCTTTTTCAGTGTTTCTGTCTTTCTACTGAACTGCTCGCAGATATGTGGAAGAGTTGATGGAACGATTGTCTTTTTCCCTGGAAATCGTTCAGTGGGTTTTTGTTCTGCAGTGCTCTGTGTTGTGTTTATCACCATCCTCTCCGGTGTTTAAAATTGCTATGAGAAAATGGAAAGATCAGATGCTGCAGGACTTTCCTATGAACTTACTTTCCATCTCACAAATAAAAAACTTTTAAAACTACCTAAAAGCTTTATTGAAGTAAGTGGAGAATGATAAAATCTATTAATTCAGCTGAAGCAAAGGTAAAAACTACAACAGTTATTTTTAGACTTTATTTAGACAGGTAGAGGTTTTTGCAACCTGTTTTTCATTATCTGTGGTAATAGAAGATTGTATATTACTATGAAATGTGTAGAACTTGAAGTTCACTTAAGCACATTTCTCTTTAGAGAGTTATCTTTGAGATGATCAGCAGAGGCCCTGCGACATGTCCTTTTACATATGGTGTCTTCTTTGCACTGTTGGTAGCAGGTAGCCTCAACTGTCTACTATTAAGCAGTAAACACCTCAAAAACAATTGTAAAGCTGATGTGCATTATATGTTTATTAAGCACACAGGGTATATTGTGAGATGTTTCTATCTATCTGTAATTTGACATTGCGAAGATGGATAAATAGCATGATGTAATTTTATATAGTCCTTGGGGCAAAAGGAAGTACCTAGTTTTCAACCTGTTAATAGACTGAGCAGAAATACAATTGAAGAGGAAAATTAGGAAGATTTAGTGTAATATTATAACAAGTGGTTTATAGCTTGTACATGCAACAATTTCAAACCATATAAAACTGGAAAGCCATGGTTTCTTGGTTAGATCTTGAACACTGAATTTTTGGACTGTGCTAAGACTAAAAAGAAGGAAACCAGAAGAAATGTGGCAGCCAAGCTTCATGCTCTTTGGAATTTCTAGTTCTGATTTTGCAAATGGGATGAGTAAATATCGATGAATCATTGCAGGTAGGCATCATGGCATAAAGATGCAGTTTAGTAAGAGTGACTGAAAAGTTTGGGGAATAATGGGGATGGCTCCTTTGGCTACTGCTGGTGTTTGACTAAGAACTGTTTTAATTCAAAGTAAGCAAATATTAGAATTTAATCACTTTCAAATGTTTATAGATGTCGTGACTTCCGTAATGTATAAAACTGCAAGAACATCGAGATTTAAAATTCTCATTTAGCACTTCATTGGTTTTTAGGATGCTTTCTTTTCCTTAGGTTTGCTTTTAATATAAGTGAGTAACTGTTTTACATTTTCAAAGGAATAATAATGACATTGTGTTGCATTCCAGATAGTTCAGAGTTTAGGAACGTGACTTTTATTTTAAGGTTGCATGGGATCTCCCAAAGGCATTTCACTTTTGACCTTTAGATGAAATAAATGGATGTTCGTATTTTGTAGAATGGGCAGAGCCTGCTGGTGGAGTGTAAAGGCATTTCTTATTTAGCACAAAGTCAAGCTTTATGTGGAGATTTAGATATACAGATTAAGCAACAGTATGAAAATTAAATAATGCCACTATAATCCAGTCTTGTTCCCTCCCTACTTAAGTTTGCATCCTTGGACACCGATAATGCACATTTGTGTTATTAGTTTTGCCTTTAAATCTTTTGCTTCTGATTTTACACTCACAATTTCATAGCAATAGAGATGCCTGTGCATGTACATGTGTGCTGAGGGCTAGGCTTTATTTATTCTGACATCTAGGGTGCCTACTATGTGAGTTAGTATGTACATTTTTGAAAGAGTATGTCTGGTTTTCACAGTAGAACAGCTTTGATTGTAGCTAATAGGAAATAGATGCCTAGATTATGACTTCTGCAGCCAATATCTTAAACTGTGTTTTCCTGTTACTATGATGTTTGTAACATGTTAATTCTTCCCACTGTTCCTAAAGGGACTGTATGTGCAATGGTTTTGTGTGGCTTTAATTTTTTTAATAATGTATTTGTGCTGCAAATGGATTTATACATTAGAGAAGGCTTTTTGGTTTTGTTCTTTTTTTTTTTTTTTTTTTAATGCCATACATTGGAAGCAGAAGATGGAGAGATCTATTGTGATACCCTGTAAACTGTAGAAATTCATTCCTGGCTGTGAACCAACTTTTTGAAGTGTAAACTGATCAGATGGAACAGACAGTCGATTCTTGCCAGGTGGTTTGTCCAGTTTTCCAGCAATGGGGTGTGTCACCAAGGGGTGACCAAGGTGTCACTTGGCAGCTCTGAGTGCTGCCCTGAGCAGTCCTACCTGCCCCAGAAGGAATGCACACAAATGAGCAGTATCAGAGGTTCTCTCTTCTGGCTGGGTCTGTGACCTGGCCCCTTTAGCTTTGCTTGAACAATGTGTGTCACAAGGAGGAAATGTAAATGTTGTTTCCAGTTATTTATTGTACATACGAAGTAGGTCAAAGTGGAGTTGAAACATCAACTCCAGGCATTTGGTTTAGATATGCCACTAAGGACAGCAAAACTCAGCAGCCTCCTTCCTCTCCATCACTTCCCCTCTGCTGGACCTGCATAGTTTTGGGAAAAAGTCAGGAAAAGTAGCGTACAGAGGAAGTATTAATCACTCTCCCATAAACTGTAACTTCAATTCCCAAGTGATATAGTATAGGGTATAGTATATCCCAAGGGAAAATGCATATGACACTTCAATGTTAAAGTGCAGTGTGTTTGTTTTTTCAAGACAGTCATAAATGAAATCTCACTATTTAAATGAAACATTGCCAAGTTAAAAAATGTTTACAAATTTAGACCAAAATCTGACTCTTGCAAAGGCCTAATTTCACTGAGAAACAGGGCATTTGTGCTTGAAGGGATTTCACAGAAGCAAGGTCTTTTGAAGAGTAGCTCTTTCTAAAAATTGTTTAAGAGGCCTGAGCTCCCTCTGCATGATCTGACTTAAGTGCAAATGATTTCTTTGTTTCACTGAACCCCTTCGCCTTTGTAGTTTTATCTCCTCTTTGCATTTAGATGAAAGAATTGCAGAGAAAGTTAAAACTTGCAGGCTGCAATAGTCCCTGCAGAGTTGCTTTTGTAGGTGAGAGATGGCTTCAGCAGATGGGAGAAAAGAAGATGCCTTTGTGTAGGCTTTGCTCTGACTCTTTTGTAGGTGGACTCTTGAGCTTTAATAAGCTTTCTATGCTTAGTGCAAGTTTTGGGCTCTGGTGTTGTGAGGAGAATGGTTTCTCAGATCTTTCTCTTGCTCTACCTTCGATTTAATCTAAGGTAGAAACAAGGGAGGGAGACAGACATTTCCCTTCCCATCATCCTTCTCAGTGATGAAAGTGATAAATGGAGAGAGCATACAGGATGGCCACTGCTAATGCTAAGCACATTGGACTAGGCACCATTTCTTGTCTTTGCTGGTAAGGAAGCATAAAGAGGTGTTTGTCCTGTTAATTTGTCCTGCAGGATTGAACTAACAAGCCTAGTTTTGTCTGATGGTCAGTGATGTTTTGATTTTGAAAAGCTGTGAAAATACTTTTCAGTCTGGTTTTGCTTATGGGAAAGTGGAGGGAGGAGCATAGTTCTAAAATAAAATTCTCACCAACCTGTTTTGTAGGGATATGACTTTGGGAAGGTTCTTTGCTTTTAACAGTGTGCCTGTAAAACAACAACCAGGTGGAAAATTGTAAGTAAAAGCATTGGCAGAGCCACATAGGGATGACGGTGGGAAGCAGCGTGAATCAGATGCACCCAAAATAGTTTCCTGTTGTATAGAAGCAGTGAGTTCAGCAATTCCCCTCTCTGTGTTGGTTGCAGGAAAAAAACAAAACAAAACAAAAAACAACCCAACATTCTTGCACTCTTCCTAGTATTTAACCCATCATCCAGTTACAGTTGTGAAAAGTGCAAAACAGATTGGAGTCCATAAAAGGAGATAATATGAAGTTAATAGGGGCAGCGTTACATCACACAGAAATGAAACACAAGCCATATTTCCCTCATCTTCTGCTGCATTAAATTAACCTGCCAATTTAATTCATGTCTGTACTAAACAAAGCTTTACATGACATAACAGAAACAAGCTGTCATTTCTGCCTTCGGCTTTTTCAGAGTACTGTAATTTCTGCCAGCCTGAGGACAGCAGGATGAGCCTCAGTGCATGTTGAGAGGCAGGAGACTGAATAGTTGAAGCTTAGGAGCTGATTAGGAGCTGCTGTGCTCCCTAGTTAACCTAAACTGGTTAAATATACAACTTGATTTATGAAGCACAAAATTGCTTCAGCAAATGAAAGCTTATAAGGTAGGATATTTCATTGCCCTGATTTTTTTTTTCCTTCAGTTAATAAGTTATTAGGTTAATTACTGAGTTTAATATAGGATGCAACAAGTGTGATCTTGGGCATCTGAGTATGTTCAGTGAAGCAGGAGCATCAAAGTCATGTGGGTTATAATTGCCCCTGAAGTTTCACGTTGGTAGATTTGACAACAGAGAACTTCCCATGTGAAATTTTTTATCTTAAAACACTTAAAACAGAGATTAGAGAAGAAGCAGCAGTGCCCAGCTGACTGATAGCCATGATGAAAGAGCTCACTTGGGAGCTTCAGAGGGGCTGCCATGTTCCTGACATCAAACAAAGTGCAGTAAGGTCCAGAATTAAGCCTCTGTTGTGTCCCCTTGTCTCCTGAGAAGGCACCCTGTCACTAGAGTGGGAAGGAATGTGACAGTGGGGACACAGATGAGGGAGGGAAAGGTGACTGCCATAGCAGTGGTCCCATAACTCTCCTTTTAGCAATTCTGCCCCAAATTCAACATCTGCATTAGCTTTCCTGTCTTTGTACACTCCCTGCACATCTCTTCAATACAGAGATGTCCCTCAAACACTTCCTGTCTCCAAGCCCTCCCACTTGATAGATAACCCTCCTCCTCCTCCCCCTACCTTACATCAGTTGCTGTGCTGGCTAAGCTTCATCTCTCCTCCTGTCCTTCTCCCCAAGGCCCACCTTTTGTTTCAAAAACTGGTCTGTGATTATCATAGACCCACCTGTATAGGAGGAGAAGGGGAAAGTGAAGACAGCATACGGGAACCGTAATATTTGCAATTGTTTTATACTGACCAAGTATGACTAATACTTGGAAGGCTAACAGTCAGATGCCATCATTGATCTGTTAATTGAAGATGGCTTTTGTCTTAATCTCCTATATTGCAACATGTTGAAGATGTGCGTCACTAGATGTTTACTGTTGAAGATTACTGATGTTCTTCCAGGCTGCCTTGTGTATGCTCAGTTTTGAAGACTGCACAACTGTTCCACTGTGAATTTTAGAAGAACATGTTCGGGAGTATGTGTCTTTCATATTCCATTTGTGCAGCTGCAAGCAAGAACTTGGTACTATCTCTTACTTTAGGGAAAAAGTAAAGAATGTGCTGTACCCATGTATGGGTCAGTCATGGCTTGTTTTCTGTGAGAAATTTTAAATGCTGTATTGCATGACCTTTGTCATCTTTGTGTACAGTGGAAAAAATATACCAAGCCAGGAATATCAATGAAAGTCTTCTCAATAACCAAAAACAGGCAAGTAACTTCCCATTG
>VWYK01105711.1:11017-22990 GCA_013399775.1 Semnornis frantzii | reverse complement strand
AGCCCTCCTGTGCTCCACAACCTCCCTGGATGAGCCCTTGAGCAACCTGTTCTAGTGGGAGGTGTCCCTGCCTATGGCAGGGGGTTGGGACTGGATGATCTTTGAGGTCCCTTCCAACCTAAACCATTCTAGGATTCTATATTTCAGTGTTTAATCCCTGTGTGAGAAAAGCCCAGGAGCTGTCTCCTCCTCACAACTCCTGAGTTTCCTTTCCACAAGCACCCTGACAGCATTATAAACTGCAAGAAAAAGTGGAACAAAGAGCAAAAGCTAAATAACCAAAGGAGAAAACCAAAAGCAAGCCACTTACAGCTCTCTTCTGAATGAAGAGTTGTGCATCTTTAAGGTGATCAGCAATGTTTTTACACAGCCTCTGGCGTTCATCCTCCTTCAGCACTTTGGTATAGAACTCTCTCACCTTAGGGTCAGAAACAAAGTTGGAGTTTGAAATTCCCACAAGCAACTCATTCTGCCTGCAGCAGCCAGCAATACCTGCTAGACTTTGAGGATTCAGCACAACTTGAAAGTGAACAGCTTTCACTTGCTAGTCAGGAGACACTTCAACACTTACCAATAAATCACAAAAGGCAACCAACCAGTCTGGGGGGTTGGGGGTGTTGGGTTCTGGGGGGCTTTTGGCAAACCTGCCAATGATTCCTTCCAGTTCTAACTCCAAGCAGTTGCTGCTCACTACATTAGTAACAACCAGAGAGAATGAAGACTCTCTTTTGTGCAAGGAAACACATGGAAAAGACAATGAGTAATGGGTACAAGTTACTCCTGGGCAGGTTCTGACTGGACTGCAGAAGAAAATTTTCCACCATGAGAACAGTCAGACATTGGAATCATCTCTCCTCAGACCCCACCTGCAGTTCTGGAGCCCCCAGCACAGGAAGGACATGGAAGTGTTGGA
Source organism: Semnornis frantzii (assembly GCA_013399775.1). Taxonomy (NCBI): domain Eukaryota; kingdom Metazoa; phylum Chordata; class Aves; order Piciformes; family Ramphastidae; genus Semnornis; species Semnornis frantzii. The sequence goes on along the minus strand of VWYK01105711.1, from coordinate 22,077 downwards.
GGCAGTCCAGAGGAGGCCTCCAAGATGCTGAGAGGGCTGCAGCAGCATTGCTGTGAGGACAGGCTGAGAGAGTTGGGGCTCTGCAGCCTGCAGAGGAGAAGGCTTCCAGGAGAGCTTGGAGTGGCCTTGCAGGATCTGAAGGGGGCTGCAGGAAGGCTGGGGAGGGACTATTGCCAAGGGCTGGGAATGGCAGGACAAGGGGAATGGGTTTGGAGTGGCAGAGGGGAGACTGAAAGTGGATGTGAGGAGGAAGTTGTTTGCAGTGAGGGTGGTGAGAGGCTGGCACAGGCTGAGGGTGGTGAGACACTGGCATAGGTTGAGGGTGCTGAGAGACTGGCACAGGTTGCCCAGGGAGGTTGTGGCTGCTCCCTCCCTGGAGGTGTTCAAGGCCAGGTTGGATGAGTCCCTGAGTGACCTGTACTAGTGGGAGGTGACCCTGCCTATGGCAAGGGGTTGGAACTGGCTGATCCTTGAGGTTCCTCCCAACCTTCCCATTCTATGATTCCATCTCCCAAAAGCAGCAGTGCATTCCCTTACTTTGGACAATTTAAGACTCATCTTGAGAGGATGCTGGGCCAGCTCATTTCAAACACACTATCACATAAAAAGTTTGGATCAAATGATCTTTGAGGTCCCTCCCCACCTGACATTCTGTGAAATGTTGGTGTTGGGGTTCAGTTCAGGGACTGATGACCACAGAGTTTGATTGCACACTCAGGTCTGCCTATCTGGAGATGCTAATTGCAAGAAGACAAAACCACAACCTCTGGATGTATGTGCTCAGACCACAGCTGGCAGAGGTCTGGCAGCAGAAATCCTCTCACTCATGAAGCTGTATGGAGATACTCCAAGCTTTCATTAGAGCTCAACTTCAGGCTAGCACAGGTGCTTCAGAAAGGGGCCAGGCTGGAAATCATCTTACCAATACTCTCTAAGCTCATCCTATGAAGTCATGTAAGAAGCAATTTAAAGGCTCTCACATCTGCCATACCTGAGTCACATTGTCTTCGTCTGCGCTACTGAAGCGCTGCACATCCCCTGAGACACAGGCACGGCTCTCCCTCAGCAGGGGCTGACCTTCTGGACCAGTAAAACTGTTTGGGTAATAGTTTGGAGCACCACCTGCAAAACAACATTAAAAAAACAACAAAAATGAACCACCAGTCAGATGCCAGCCCTCTCAGATGGACTTGGAAATGAACCTAAATCCCTTCATTGCAAACTGCCACCAGCAGCTGAACAGGGAATCACAGAATGGCTCAGGCTGGAAGGGACCTCACAGATCACCCCCTCCAACCCCCTGCCATGGTCAAGGACACCTCCTACTAGACTCAGCTGCTCAAGGCCTCAACCAACCTGGCCTTGCACACCCTCCCTAGGCAATGCATTCCAGGGTCTCACCATCACTGTACTAAAGAACTTCTTCCTGAGATCCAGACTAAACCTACTCTCCCTCAGCTTCAAACCACTCCCCCTTGTCCTACTGCTACACACCCTTATGAAAGTCCCTCTCCAGCCTTCCTGTAGGATACCTTCAGGTACAGGAAGGCAGCTCTCCAAGGTCCCCCCAGAGTCTTCTCTTCTCTAGGCTGAACAACCCCAGCTCCCTCAGCCTATCCTCCAACCCAAAGTGTTCCAACCCTTGGATCATCTTTATGGCCCTACTCTGGACTCACTCCAAGAGCTCTGTGTCCTCCTTATGATGAGGAGCTGTGTCTTCAAGCCAATACTTAACAGCACTCATTAGAAACAGAATTTCAAGAGTGTTCAGGGGAAAAGAACTGATTTGTTTCAGAAATAAGGAGGCCTGGCCTCCTGGGCAGTAACACTGCTCAGACAATTTTGATAGACAAAGCCACGGGAACTGATATGAAGTTTTAGTCTAAAGCACCACAAAATGACACTTTTAGCTACATATTTGAACTATGTTCATCTTACCTATATTTGGGCTTCTTTTAAATGTGCAATTAAAGTTAGAGCTGCATAAAAAAACGTCAAGAGCTTTCTTGGACAGGAGCAGCTCTCCAAGCTCTTATTTTACAAGTACTTCCCTCTCCTCCCTCAGCAAGCATCAAAATCCATAGCCCAGAGGAAGACAGGGTTTGGCACAAGGCACAGCTTAGGCAAATCCTTGTTTATTCTTTGGTTTAAAACAGTCACTATTGGGCAAACCTGCTGAAGACAGGTGAAGCTGCAGCTCTAATCTTGGCATTTATACTCTTGCCTTTCACAATCTCTGGGCAATCAGAAAGCAAAGCAGTTTACCACAGCCTGAGCCTACGAAAGGCACTCTTGAAGTGTAAAGACTGCAAATGCAGACTTCCCAAAGCCATTTAAGCCATCTCAGTGATCTCTAGGTTACATTTCTTGCCCAGAGGTACAAAGACAGAGGTTGCAATTCACTTCTGTAGAACCATCTCTCCAGTGTGTTTCATTTTCATGGAATCATAGAACAGCTTGAGTTGGAACAGACCCTGAAGATCATCAAGAAAGGTTAACTCTAATTTTAATGAATATTTGAGAACTTCTGCAACTCAGTCCCCTTTAACAAGCAGGTTTCTAGAAGTCTTTAAATGCACATAAACCAGGGAGATGAATGAATTCATTTGGTTGGGGGTGGTTCTCCTGCAAACCCTCTTAAAAGCCTGTTCCTAAGTTTTTTAGCATATCTTAATATTTGCTTTTTGCCCTTTTAAACAAATTCCCCTTCCCTCTATCCAAAAACCCAAACAGTCTCCCCTTTTTCTGGGTTAACAGGAGACACACACACAGAGCTTCATTTTAACAAAGCAAGGAAACTCCATTTTTTTTCCCCCTCCCCACTGTTTACAAAACTTTAAATGAGTCTATTTGCACCAAGTAGAAGTTACACACACAAATGTTTTTGAGTTCTATAACTAAGAGACTATCAACAACTACAAGCTGCAGAAGGAACACCCTCAGGTTTCTTTCCAAGTCTTTAAAATGTAGCTAATCTGATTTTGCAAGCTTGTTTGACAGCAAAGTTTTGATTCTCAATAATTGCACAAGCCTGCCCAAAAGGCACACAGTGGACAAGGATGAAAGCAGTTAACACATTCAGATAGAATCACAGAATGGTTTAGGTTGGAAGGGACCTTAAAGACCCCCTCAAATGGGAGATAACAGGATAAAAGTCAGCATTTTGGCTATTAGCATCAGGTCAAGAAGACAGGGAACAGGAAAGGTTACTTTCTGCAGTAAGAATCAATTCATTAGCTAGGGTGACCCTCCTCAAGGATGTGTCAGGATTAATATTAACACACTCACAAAGCTACCTGAAAGAGGAGCAAATAATACACTGACTGCTTAGGCTCTGCAAAGCTTGAGCTAACCAAAAAAATCAAAGCTGCCTTTTTATATACTGCCACCATCTTAAAACAGTGGAGGGAAACTGCTTTTCCAAAGCCAATTTCATCTGCCATGTAACTCACAGAGGACACAGAGATGCATGCAACTTTTTTCCATGCACAACCATCATGGGTTCTAAGACATGTTATTACCCAGCACAAAATAGATCTTGAATTCATCTGGACAGCTGGAAGTGAATTATTTTCTGACTGCTGGTGAGCACTGAGTTAATGGGAGTGTTGGAAAGAGGCACATGGACAAATGCAGGGCACTTACAGAACAAAGCCACCCGGTGGATTTGTAACAGCTCTAGCTGAGGACAGAAACTCAAAAGGGATCTAGTACTGGAAGCTTGATAAATCTTGTGAAAGAGAACAGTTTTCACATAAAAGGAAAAAAAACAACAGACTGGAAAGCCTGAATCTCAGGAAGCTAACACAGTGATGTTTGAGTTGGGAGAGAACATCACAAGAGACACTGCAGGATCTGTTGAGCAAAGACCCCCTGCGACCAGAGAAGATTTCTGCAGTATATGGGTGAGTGCTGCTGTGTGTGAAGATGTTTTCATGGCTACCTTGGTTGTCAGAAACACACATTGGGCCATCCCTCTGGTAGTTGGCCACCCGAGCTCTGTAGGGGCAGTTGACAGGGATCTGTAGGTAGTTCGGTCCCAGGCGGTGTCTGTGGGTGTCAGGGTAGGCGAAGAGGCGACCCTGGAACGTGGATCACAAACATTAACTCCTCTTCTGTCACTTCAGCTGGGTACATCCCAACCCAAAGCACATTACAGAGTGGCAGGGAGAAGACTGCTTCCTTTGCACATACACTCCTGACATACTTCCAAGGATGCCCCAAGTGACAGCCAGCCCCTGACTTTGCTGCAGTGCCAGTGAAGAAAGGCAGCAGAGATACAATAATGCAGCTTGGCTACTTCCTACCCATTTCAGGTGGGGATTCAAGACTCCAAGAATCCTTTCAGTGAAGTTTAGTCTAATACCCAATCCAAACCCCACCTTGGCACAATTTCAGGCTGTTTCCACTTGGTCTTGTTGCTTGTTCCTTGGAAGAAGAGACCAGCTGGCTCCAACCTCCTTTCAGGGGGTTGCAGAGAGCCAGGATTCTTCTGTCTGGACAGAACAATCCCAGCTCCCTCAGCTGCTCCTCACCAGCCCTGCTCTCCAGACCCTTCACCAGCTTCACTACCATTCTCTGGATCCACTCCAGCCCCTCAGTGTTCTTCTCAGAGTGAGGAGCTCATAACTGAATACAGAACTCAAGATACTTGGCACTGTTGGGGCCATAAAGGGGGACACAGTCACCTCCCTGGTCCTGCTGGTCACACTGTTCCTGACAGAGGCCAGGATGCTGGTACCCTCCTTGGCCACCTGGGAGCAGGCTGGCTCAGTGGATGGAATTTTCATCTGTCAGCTTTATTAGAGCTACACAAACAGGGACAGGAACAGTTGCATGAAGCAAAGCAAAGATTTACCTGAGGAGGAGGATGTGCAGTGCAGCTTACCTGCAGCATTTTATCAGGGCTAGGCTCAATCCCAGGCGGCATGTTGCTCGGATCGTATGCCATCTGCTCTACTTCTGCAAAGTAATTGACAGGGTTCCTGTTCAAGACAAGCTTTCCCACAGGGATAAGTGGGTAGTCACCATGTGGCCAAATCTGTAAAACACCACACAACACACAGAGACACACATTAAAACCAACATTATTATACAGCTTAAATAATGGCTAGGGTAGCGTTCGCCTGATTTAAGTCTTGGTGGAGAAAATGCACTGCTGAAGATTTTTTGCTAACAAACATTTTTAAAAGAAATGTCTCATTTTAAAGAAGTCTTTTGCAATTAATGAAAACTAATGCAACTTATTTCACCATCTCAGCACTTGACTACTTAAATGGAATGCCCACAGGCACTTGAAAAACTGCCTAGGAATGCATTCTTGTAGGTGGAACTGTAACAGGATTGTTTCCAGCTACTTCAAAACAAAGGCAGCTTAAGTAGCCTTTTGTTTTCTCAGCCTGTGCTTTGAAGTTCAAAACTCTTTAGCCATTTTAAGAGAGCAATATTAGAAGGCCAAAAAAAAGTAACATGATTTTACATTAGAGTCTTCCAACAAGCCATTCCTTAGAACAGCAAATAGAAGTCTGACAAAGTCAGATCAAGAATCAGAAGCTGCATTATCAACAACGTTTAAACTACTGAGCTCAGGATGTGGCTCTGTCTACAGATGTGACCATATATAAAGGGTGAGGGTGAAGAAGATAGGGTCAGACCCTTGTCAGTGGTCCCCAGTGACAGGACAAGGGGCAACAGCCACAAATTGGAACCCAGGAAGTTCCACCTAAGCATAAGAAGAAACTTCTTTCTTGTGACTTTGCCAGGGCTCTAGGGCAGGCCATCCAGAGAGGTTCTGGAGTCTCCTTCTCTAGAGAGATTCCAAACCTGCCTGGCCATGGTGATCCTGGGCAACCTGCTGTGGGAGACATGGGGGTTGGAGTGGATGATCTGCAGAGGTCCCTCCAACCCTCATCATGCTGGGATTCTGTGATACCACCAGGGATCCCATTTTGGAATGGTGTGGTTATAATCTACAGACCAGGACAGAAGCCCTGTCCACACTCCTGGTGTTACTGTGAGAGAGTAACACCAGATACATCATCAGTGTGAGTTTATCTTATCTCATGACCATGTAATAAAGAGCACAGTTAAATAGAAAAGAATAAAAAGGATTAACAGGGACCAGTAAGCAAACAGTGCAACTCCATGGGAACTGTTACTCTTTTTACAGTTCAGTTCTGACATTTGCTACACTTTTATCTCATGACCCTTCTCAACCTAACTGAAACTGAAATATTCACAACAGCCTCAGAGATACCTTGGTTAAATCAAAAGGATTAAATGGAAACCTCTCTGCTTCTTCAAATGTCATCACTTGGATGTAGAAAGACCATGATGGGTAGTCCCCCTTGGCAATGGCATTGTAGAGATCACGTATGGCATAATCAGGATCAGCAGAGGCCAGTCTGCCTGCTTCTTCCACAGGAAGATTTTTGATGCCCTGGTCAGTCTGAAAGCAACAAAGCCAGCAGCACCAGTTACAAAGTGCAGAAAGTGTCACAGAAATCATGAACTAATACTTTAACAAGACTTATAATCCAAGAATGTGATTGTCCACGTCCCCATCTCCAACAATCTGAGTTCAGAAGAGTGGTGCACTTAACAGCTGCCTGCCAGACAAAGATTAGTCCTCTGACCAAAAAGTGGAACCAATATAGAATGCTACACTGCAAAATGCAAGGCATCAAATGGGAAGGTACTACCCCTGCAGCACACCAAGGAAAGAGGAATCCCCTCTCCCCTTATAAGATGAAATGCTCCTTTACCACCCCACCTTTTTCCTACAGATAACATGCAAACAAACACATGAAAAAACTGTTGCAGCCCCTCTGGGCTGGAAGTCTCCAGATTCTGCATGGGTCTCAATTTCCCAGCTCCCACCTTAGTTCTATGGCATCTTTAGCACTAAACAAAACTCCATTTTAATAAGCTTTTGACAACTGAAAGGCTGAAAGCTGCTATAAAATCCCTCTTAGTTTAACAAAGTCCTGTTTCCAAGGTAGATGTCCACCTTCCACTGAATTCTAATGAGGTAAGAGGCATTATGGCCTTTAGGACTTCAAAAGGGAAGTCATTTTCAAATGATGTTGTTTTCAAGGGTTTTCAAGCAGCACTAGAGGCTGCTTTCTGATCCAAGTGTGGAAGTTCTGGGAGCTTTAACTGCAGAGCTCTTGGAAACAGAGCTTTCACATTTTCATATACAGTTGAGGCCATCTTAAAAATACCAGATCAGCACAGCTCACATCCAGAAGATATATGGCAATAAAAAAAGATCCAAACAGAGAACTTCTACCTCAAGAAGCATCTTTTCAACCTGTACTACAGTGTAGCCATGAACATTAAAGAGGAGTGGTATGATATATACACTTCCAACAAATGACTGGGGAAAAAACATCAGTACCTTGGCATGAAACTTGCAGTAAACTGCTCTGCCATTAGCATTAACCAGCTTAAAAGTGTGGGATCCATATCCATTCATATGGCGATAGCCATCAGGAATACCACGATCACTGAAGAGGAAAGACACCTAGGGAGAAGGGTCAGACAGCTCAGTCATGGGCTCAGCAGGTCAAGCAGAGGCTCATCACTCCAGACAAATTTGTTGGTTGCATTAATCTGCATCACAGAATGGTTTGGGTTGGCAGGAACTTCCAAAGGTCATCGAGCCCAAGCCCCCTGCAGTCAGCAAGGACATCCTGCATTAGATCAGGCTGCCCACAGCCCTGTTAAGCCTGACCTTGAGTATCAACAAGGATGGGGCATCAACAACCTCCCTGGGCAACCTGTTCAGTGTTCCACTAGCCTCACAGCAGAGAACTTGGAGCATGAGAATGCTACTCTCATTTCAAACCATTGCCCCTCACCACATCACTCCAGGCTTTTGCAAACAACTACTCTCCAACCCTCCTGTAGGCCCCCTTCAGGTACTGCAATCTCCCATAATGTTATGAATTCTCTGAGGAATTTCTAGATTAACTTTTAAGAGTGCAAAGGAAATAAGACTGCTTTGGTTTTGCACAAAGAACAACTGTGACTTCAACCTAGGTGAAGTTTTATGGCCACATGAAGTACAACACATGAACTTAGTGACAGTGCTGTGATCCCCCTGCAAGCACAGACAGGTAAGGATGGATCATTCCAGGGACAAATATAAATAAGGAGGTTTTTTTTCCCAGGTTAAAGACAAAAATCTGAACATTTAAGTCCTTAACAACTTTGAAGTCTTCAAGAAGGTTTGCATGATAATGAAGATGTTGCTGCTCTTTAGGTTTATGATCACCAGCAGTGCCTGTGGTACTGATTTTTCCAATTAGCAATTGCTGGAAGGCTTCTGTATGAGCCCATTTTCTTTGAAACAAACTAACTACTTCATTTCTCACTTTCTGTTAGTTTTTTTTTTTGCATAACCTTCTTAGACACAAATATATTTCAGAACAATCAGAATGCCCTGTGAATTCTAAGCATTTGTGGGGTTGATCTAATGTGCTACATGATACATAGCTTTAATCTCCTGTGAGGTCATTACTTTCTCAGTATTTTCCTGCTCTCTAACAGTTTGCTGTTCATTAATATCTCCACTGCTTTAGTGTTAGAAAACTTCCCCTTCACCTCTATAGTAGAAAATAGAAGAACCCCACCCATTTTATATGCAGTTAAAGGAAAAAAAGGCTAGATGTGTGCATTAAAAGTCTTAAAAGTTATTGTAGGCCCTTCACCTGTTCCTTGAATCATAGAATGGGAAGGTTGGAAGGGACCTCAAGGATCAGCCAGTTCCAACCCCCTGCCATAGGCAGGGACACCTCCCACTAGTACAGGGCACTCAAGGCCTCATCCAACCTGGCCTTGAACACCTCCAGGGAGGGAGCAGCCACAACCTCCCTGGGCAACCTGTGCCAGTGCCTCACCACCCTCACTGTAAAGAACTTCCTCCTGCCATCTAGTCTAAAGATTATGTAGGCTTCCAAATAAAACATGTTAAAGAGATCACTGTAAACCATATGCTGTCACAGAATGGCTCTCAGTCACACAAAACAAAGGCAAAGCAGAATCTTACTTGGTGCAAAGACTCAGGGCGAAGACTCCAGAAGTCCCACACCATGTCTGGATCCTTCAGGTGAGTCTGAGGGTTCCTCTTTTGGCTATGGATGAAGGATGGAAACTAATTTGTCCAGAAATGGAGGAGAGAAGAGAGGAGGGGGTAAGAAAAGAAAAAGTTCTGTAACATGCCCAAAGTATTAAGCAATTCCTGGTGCATAGCAAGAGTGTTTTTAATACACCTAACTGTACACACTGGAAGAGGAGACATAAGATCACTGAAAAAACACAGATCTTTTGTTGTCATTACTGGTCTGTGAATTAATTTTGGCTTCTGGAGAGCAAAATTAGGGAAAAGTGGACCATTTACAATTGGGACAAAGAGGCAGTTCAAGGTTTTTTTTGTGGTTTTTTTTTTTGTGGTCAGTAAAGTGAAAGGTAAATCTTTTCAGACTTCTGTATCTGAACTTTACTGAATATCTGACTTGTAAATGAATTCAGAGATACTAGAGAATACCTGTGCAGGACTCCTCCACTCAAGAAAAAACCCTTTACTGACAAAGTGTTGTTTAGTTTATACTAAAAGACCACACAGATCAGGTTTAATAAAAAGAATTTGCAAGAAGCTTTTAAATCCTAGAGTGGCTTAGGTTGGAAGGGACCTCAGATAGCATCTACTCAAACCTCCCTGCCGTGGGCAGTGACACCTCACAACTAGACTCAGCTGCTCAAGGCCTTGAACACCTCCAGGTAAAAGGCAGGAATTGCCTTGGGCAACCTATTCCAGAGTCCCACCACCCTTGTACTGAAGAACTTCTCCCTAAGATCCATTCTAACCCTACTCTCCTTCAGTTCCAAACCATGTCCCCTTGTCCTGTCTCCAGACACCCTTATGGAAAGTCCCTCTCCAGCCTTTAGGTATTGGAAGGCAGCTCTAAGGTCCTCTTAGAGTCTTCTCTAATCTAGGCTGAACATTCCCAGTTCCCTCAGCCTATCCTCAGAGCAGAGGTGCTCCGGCCCTTGGACCATATTTGTGGCCCTCCTCTGAATTCTTTCCAACAGCTCTGTGTCCTCTTTATGATGGGGATAGCAGAACTGGATGCAGTATTCAAGGTGAGGTCTCACAAGAGCAAAGAAGAAGAGTCCCTCTCTTGACCTGCTGGCCACACTCAATGCAGCCCAGGATACAATTTGTCTTTTGGGCTGCATGAGCCCACTGCCAGCTCATATTGACCTTCAGAGCTACTCCCAACCCTCTCTGCACTATCTTCCCCTTCCAAACAGCTTCAGAAGGAAAAATTGTCTGCAGAGTAAACCAGCTGATGGCACATCAGTGAAACTGGTCAGGTCTGAAGTCAACACAAGAAGGTACTTGCTGGCTTTCTGCTGTGACATGTACCAGCAAACACATCTTAAGGTGTGTGCTCTTTGTGATTTGAAACCACATAATTAATCAAGTATTACTTCTTAAATTGTTGGGGTTTTAACAGCACTTTTCCAAGTCAATAGTGTTCAAGCCAAAAAAGTTTGTGTCAAAACAACAGCTTTTGGTTCTCAGCAAAGCATGAACAGGATGTGAATCAGCTTTTGGGCTCTTTCACAAAGCACCCTCACCCTTTGAGCTTACTCACCAACATTGCATCTCGAATGAAGAAGATTGGGGTATTGTTTCCCACAAGGTCCCAGTTACCCTCTTCAGTGTAGAACTTCATTGCAAAGCCTCGAGGGTCACGGACAGTATCAGCTGACCCAGATTCTCCAGCTTGGAGAACATACAGAAGAGTTATGATAGGAAATGCAATACAAATTGTAAGCACAGAATCATAGAATGGGAAGGTTGGAAGAGACCTCAAAGATCATCCAGTTCCAACCCCCTGTCATAGGCAGGGACACCTCCCACTAGCACAGGTTACTCAAGGCCTCATCCAGCCTGGCCTTGAACACCTCCAGGGAGGTTGTGGAGCACAGAATCCCCCAACGTGATCTTTGATCACGTTGGGTGATTCTGTGCTCCACAACGTCCCTGG